>JANHFX010014881.1:0-53510 GCA_027560015.1 Chloroceryle amazona | reverse complement strand
CATGTCAGTATGGCTCTCTATGAATGGGTTAGGGGTATTTAGCCAAAACATTCTGGGGTGATGGCCATTTAGGTACCAGCATCCTTGGTCGGGGGGCTTCCCTTCCCTCCCCAGGCTGCCTTCTGTCGCTCCAGCACGGGGGTGACGAGGACGAAAAGCAGGTAGCTTTGAATGGTGTGTCAGCGCAGGTTCTGAATTTACAGGAAGTGGTTGTCAGTTGTGCTTAAAAGGAAGAAAATTTCTATGGGCTTTTCTTGGCCTTTAGCATCAGGCTACTGTTGCTGTATGGTTGGGGTAGCCTGGGGGCTGAGCACTGCCCCAGGGAAGTGGGTGCAGAGCACAGGGTGAGTAAAAACATGGCAGTTAGGTCCAGACTGAGCCGATTGCAGAGCTGTAGGGAGCGGAGAGCCCGGGGCTAGGGATGCAGGGACGTGGCATGGGAAAATAATTTCAAATATCACCCAGCCCTGTCAAGGAGCCGGGCTGATGTCAGGAAGCAGAGGCTTTCCCTCTGCCATCACCTCCGTCGGTGCGGTGGGACCCACCTAGGCACGTGGCTGAGTGCCTGTTGAAGGCGTCCCTGAAATATTTTGGAGAAGCCTCAGCAGCAGCGTTAGCAGGGCTGGTTTATAGTGGTCTTGAGGCTTGTCCTGCTGGGAGGAGAGCACCTCCTTTCTGTAGGCTTCCAGATGGGCCTGGGGAGACCTCAGCTGCTGTGTGTAAGTGGCCCATCCTGCCTCACACAAGACATGTTCACCCGTGCCCACTCCTCCGTTGGATAAAACTCGAGACAGCACCCCATATTCTCCACATCTCCTTTTGTGGTTTAGATCTTTTGCTTTTCCACCCGGTGGTTCTCACGAGGAGCCGAAGGCTGCCTGCAGCTTTCAGCACCTTCTCGCCCTGTGTCCGTGGCTCTTCCTTTTCCCCGAGGCCCCTTATTTTCCTTTTCCCAGAGGATTTGTAAGTGCTGCTGCTGGCGCCTGTGTGTGCCCGGGTAAGGCCTCCTCCGTTTCCCCATGCCTGTTATATATAGAAACCCAAGATAAGCCCAAGGGTGCCCACTGTCTGAGGAGCTGCAGAAGGGCTGTGCAGGGAAGGTGCGTTGGGAGCACGCAGAAGCGAGGGGGGAACTCTCTGGTGTTCCCAGCAGTTATTTATCGCAGGCCGGTTTGGCACCATGAGGCTGCTATTGTCAGGAAACTGTTTGGCCAGGGAGCTGTAAAGCATTCTTATGGATCGATCTGGTTTCGTCTGGAAAAAAAAAAAAAACAAAAAGAACAAACCAACAGACTACTGGTTTGGGAGGATGTAAGACATCTTTTCCTGTTTATATCCTTTTGGCTCAGATGTTGAACCCACTCACTTTTGGCTGTCCTTTAAGCGAGGGTTCCTGCAGCAGTCAGAGGCTCTGCTCCACTGCTCTGCTGCCCTGAAGCTGGTGGGCTCCACTCCCTGGCTTCCCTCAGGTCAAAGGGGTGTTTGCTCCATCCCAGCCTGCCGCTTGCAAGGTCTGTGCTCCATCCCAGCGTGCTGCTCACAGGAATACGTGCCTGCATGGCTTCATTTCAGGTCCCTCCCTCTCCTCTCTGCTTCCGGAAGGGCAGCGCTTTCTGCTGGTACGTGCTTGCAGCCAGGGGCTGCCAACTGAGGCGTTGCCCCTGCTAACAGCTCTGCCCCTCGGGGTTCCTGTCTGTGGTGCCTGCTCCCCTGCCTCCCTGGTCCGTGGCGGCCATCAGCTCGGCATTTGGTGGCACAGGTGGCAGGTCACCTTGAGGATGCTGCTGTGGGTCACAGCAGGAGTGTGGAAGGATTTAAAAGTACTGATGAGGTGAATTTGGGAATGGATTTGTTACCAGGTCTCCACTGCACTAAGGCTGAACATCCTTCTTCCCTTGCGAACCCCGCTTTCCTTCTTTTTTTGGGTTCCTGTCCCTGTATGGCACTAATGCTCAGCGCTGCCTTTCTATGATGGGAACCCTGCCAAGGGGCACGGATGGGACTGGTGGCTTCTTGTCCTTGGGATACCCTGAGGCTAAGAAATAGTGCTTCCATCCTGTTTTTTTTCTGGATTTTATACACCCCCTCAAGTTGGAGATTTTTTTTTATTATTTTTTTTTTTTTCCTTCAAATTTGCAGTGTGGAATGTTTTCTAAGATGAGCTGTGGCATGCGGGAGGAATAGGCAGGGTGGATGTGTGGTGTCCAGGGTGTAGGTTGTCCATTGCATGCTGGCAACCTTGTGCCTCTGCAGCCTCTGTAAGGGGGCAGTTTCCAGTGAAACCACGTATACGGGCACTTGCACGTGACCGTGCTGTGCAGAAGCAAGCCAGCAATGTACAATGCCCTGTACTGTGTAAATAAGCATAAACACCATGCATGTTTATATCCTGCTTTTACTCCAAGCAGGATAAATTATACAGAAGTTTTTGAAAACATCTGTTCCCTGAGTGTTTGTGATCCTCTGAGCAGCAGCAGGAGCTCAGCACCATCACTGTGACAAAGGCCTTTGCACAACCTGAGCTCGGGCCCCATTTTCTCTTAAAAGGCTGACTCCCATCCTCAGAGATGTGGGCATCATGGAGCATCCATCCCTGGTATCCGTGCCACCGCCCTGGGTGCAGGAGAGCTGTTGTAAAACTGCCTTTGAGTACCATTTGTTACCAACAGGTTTGTACCTGCAGGAGCTGGCCCCAGCAAAGGGAGCTTTTAGGTGTTGCCTGGTTTCTCTTTGTCGTGGCAACAATACCCTTTTGTGGTACTACCTGAGAAGGAAGGAAGGAAAAAATCTTGCAATCCAAGAGTGACATGTAAATGTCATTTAATCTTGAAAATGATGTGGTGGAGTGGTGTAAAGTGTAGCAACTGGAATCAAAAAAAAAGCCTTATAATGGTGACCTGCCAGTATGGAGGCTTTTTAGGAACCAATCTGATAAATCCTAAGTAAGCACAAACAATTTCAGGATGTCTAAAGTACTTGTTTTAACATGCCTTGGCTCCTGATGCTGAATCTTCCTGATGCTAAAAGGAGGATGGAGTGTGATTAGCCCTGCAGAACAATGTTTACTGGTAAAGGGTTTTGGACAAAGGCTGTGTCAGGAAAATCAGGTGGTAATAATTCAGAAATTGTTGTGGGAGTGCCCTCTTCTTAGATACCATTGACTGTTGTCAGTGTGCAGGGAATGAGGCAAGCATTTCAGGAATGGCCCTTAGTGCTGCCTGTTTCATTATGTACATAATAATTATCCACGACTTCCCATTGGGAGGCTGCTGCGATGGCAGTATTTTCAGAAACTCATTTTCCCCAAGTACAGAATGTGTCTTTCCTACGTGACTAAGAAAAAGTCTGTGCATATGGTTCAGATGATGAAATTCTATTAAAAAAAAAAAAATTGCTCATAGATTCTGGCTGTCTGCTTTGGGTTTTTTTGTTTTATTTTGTTTTCTTTTAAGAAAAAGAAAGAAAATAAAGTGATTGAGCTCTTGGAGGGCTTCCACAGTGGTGCTCTGGGAAGATGCCCTTCCTGAGGGGGTGGCTCTGAGATGGCAGCTAAATAAAGGAGTGTTTTCTGCTCCTTGCCCACGCAGCTGCCTGTCTGAAATTGCTTCTGCTCTCTGCCATCCCCCGGGAAGGTCTGGCACCTGTCTCCCACAGGGCGGGAGCCTTGCTGGACCCATGGGTCCTGCTGGGTGCTCCCATCTCTGTCCCTGCCAGCCCCTCTCCACAGCTTCCCTTTAGATAAGGCTGAGATTTGTTTGGTTTTGTGTTTTGGGTTTGTTTTTTTTTTTGTGTTTTGTTTTGTTTTGTTTTTTTTGATCAGCTTTTATTGCAGGCAGAGCAGGGAGTTATTAAAACTCCATCCCATAATCCTGTCTGCAGCTCCCCCCCATTCCCAGTTATTTATGGCTCTTTGCTGAGGGATTTCCCTCAGAGTGTGGCCTGTGCTGCCTTTTTCCCTCCTAGCCACACTGCCAGAATGACTAATCCTTTTCCTGCCTGGAAGGAAAGAAAAGTGTTGGGTTTTTTTTGTTTATTTGGGGTTTTTTAGTTTTGTAAACACACGGGAATGATTTTGTTTCGGACCAAGGTTTGGTCCCTGTCTCCCCCACTTCCCCAGCCCCTGAGTCTCAGTGGTGAAGATGGCCTTGATGCGATGTGACCCGATGGGATGCAGCACTAGGCAATGCTCCCAGAGCAGGAGGAGGGTCCAGCCCAATTATGTAAGGGTGCTGACAGTGCTCGTTGGGTTTGCACAGGAGGAAAAAGAGCCCTCCCTCCCGTTTTCCCTCACTGCTGAGGGCAGCACAGGGACAGAGGTGGGGAGAACAACGGGCTTGTCTGATCCTGACTGTGCAAACACCATAACCTGCGTTCACAACAGGACGTTTTGTTCGGAGGGAAATCCTTCAGCCCTGTTTTGGGAGGAGAATGTGGCAGCCGGGCTTTGTTGAGGGGTATTTTAATTGCACAGTGGAGCCTGGCTGCGTGAGTGATGTGTTAGTGTAGCTTTCACTGGGAGATTTGGGGAATCAGTCCTCTGAGCAGCAGCGTGGGCTGCTGAAAGCTCAGACTTAATACAAGAGGGTTTTTTTTTCCTCTCACTTTAGAAGGGAACAACCTCATGCTCTGACATCACGGCTTGACACTCTCTGCTAAAAAAAAACCATGGCAGGGTTTGCCATGGAGGTGAGACCAACACCTGCCTCTGTATCCCTCCCACAGCATCTGGGGCTGCAGAGAGGGTGCATCCTGTCCAGGTTTTTGTTCCTGGAGTGAAATGACACCAGTGGCTGGCTGTGGCTGTCGCTGTGAGGGGACTGCCAGCCCATCAGGGTGGCACAGGGCATAGCTGAGATGCGTGGATGCTGCGCTGGGGTCTCGCATTTGGCCTGTGTTGCAGACGACCTTGGCTCAGCTCTTTTTTTACCATTTAGCTCTATGTCAGCACCGTCACCTCACCACTGTGACCCAAACGCGTGGTCTCATTTCATATTGTCGCACCGTCACTTCCCCTTAGCATCTCTTTGGTGACTGTTCTGCTCTTCCTCTGAAAGCAATGGTGCTGAACCCTTCACAGCTTTTGCAGCCTCTGGCTGTGGCCCCTGTGGTTCAGGCTTGCCTGGGCTGCAGCCCTGCAGTTCAGGATCAGGCCGGGGAGGTGCCCCAGCAGCACGGTCCCCCTTGTGCCTGTAAGTGCTTGGTCACAATGGGAGGGCATCTGGCTTGGGGAGATACGCTATCTTTGGTGCAGACCTTGACTACATGGAGGCAGGAGTACCTTCTGCAGGAGTAATTAAATTTTTGCTGGTTTTTATGGTCACTTTAGGGTTTAATTACATTTTGATTGTCCCCGTTTCCTTTGCGAAGGGCATTATTCATCGCTTCCTATCTCAGAGCCCCCCTGTTTCTGGAGCCCTTGCATACACACCCTTCACAGGGAGTGTTTTATTGTGGCACTGCTCATGTAGGACATAAAGCCAGCCAAGAGATGAACCCAGTTGCTCTCAAGGCTTCCAGAGCAGCAAAGATGACACAGATGACCTTGGCACAGAGGTGGCTTTTCCAGAAAACATGGTCAGGGTTTTATTTTCTTGGGCCTGCTAAGCTGCAAGCAAAGGTGATCCCAAAGGTGTGGCTTCAGTCTGAGCTGTTGCAGAACCAAATTTCCAAGGCAGATAATGAGACAAGGCAAGAACAGACTGGCAGTTGAGGTAAAAGGCGTGGGACATGTGTGTTTAGCAAGAAGCCCCCAAGGCCAAGTTGTGTTTTTGAGGCATCAAAGCATCTGTTGCTCTGCCTGATGCTGCAGATGAGCGTAGTACTATGGAAAGTAGTATTATGGAAAAACTGGAACCGCCTCCTTTTTCCAGGGAGGTGAAGAAATTCCTGCCTTGGGAAGCCACGATGGGAGAAGTCAACAACTTTTAATTTGATGTTTTGTCTGGAGGAGGAAGACAGTACCTGCCCACAGCCAAATTCTGCCTCTCCTGACCCTCTGACTGCGATAGCTTTGGAGTGGGATAAGAGTATGGTCTGCTGTGCAGAAATAGTTTCTCAGCCTGGGACGTAGCCCCAGAACCACTGTGGAAAGTCCTTTGAGATGAAAGGCTTTAAATACAAGGCACCTCTGTGGACTGCAGTGACACCCACCTCACCCCAGCTGGGACAAAGTGCTAAAAGAGGGATTTTTTGGTTCAGTTGTTCAGCTCAGGGACAGTCAGTAGAGCTGAGAAGTGGGGTGAGGGCTGGAGATAGTGGTGCGAGGCCGTAGGTGAATGGTTTTGTATGGAAAAGAGGAGGCAGAGTGATGTGAGACTGGGTCTTGCCTTTGGAAGGCAGTAGTGTGGGGTGTGTGGCAGCTCACGTAGGCCCTAGCAATTGCACATTTTCTTTCATTTTGAATCCAAAGACATCACAAAGCCCATGGCTGTGTTGTGAGTTTGACCAGAGCCACAGGGCCAAGCTGAGGCTATGTGCTATTCTTGCGGTTAAAGAGAGGGCACCTCAGAGCTGCCTTTCACTCCGTGGTGGTGTTTGTCTCGTTCCCCAGATTGATAAATACCTTTACGCCATGCGGCTCTCCGACGAAACCTTGATAGACATCATGGCTCGCTTCAGGAGAGAGATGAAGAATGGCCTCTCCAGAGATTTTAACCCAACAGCTGCTGTGAAGATGCTTCCTACGTTTGTGAGGTCCATTCCTGATGGTTCAGGTAAGGAGCTGAGTATTTGGTTTTTTTTTAATATAAACATCATTGCTCGGTGAGAAACCTGTTGGAAATACAGCAGTGCACTACCAAGAGCAAGAGCAATTTGCTTTGGGCAAGCCCAGAGTACATTTTGAAGCCAGTCTCCTCCCTGTGTGCACGACTGTTCCCGCAGCTGCTGGAGGATATTGTGATTCCTGGGTCAAACCCATTTTGATGTCAATGGAAGAGCCCTTCCTACCAGTCAGACCCCTAACAGTACCTTCCCACTGAGATCTGTCTGCCAGCAGTCACATTCCCATAGGAAGATTGTTAATTTATGCAATTCACACTCACATGATCTGGAGTTGTAATGAATACAGTGGCTTTTAGTCATTTGCTGCTTGACTCAACTTCTCCTCTTTAATTTTTTCCCCACTGGAATTGTGAACCATTATATGCTGAATTTGACATTCTGGGTGTTAGTTTTGCTTTTTGCAGCTACTTTTTGCAGCCTGTCTTAGGGCAAGCTCCCAGAACTTGGGGAGGCTGCAGTGTGTTCTCTGGTGTACGGGGCTTTTTCCATCCAGATGTAGGACTTGGTTTTTCCATGCTCACTGTACCCAATAAGAATGTCACAAAGAGCTCTCAGAAACTGTTGTGTTGGCATTTGAGGCCAAGAGTGCCCCTATTACTTAATTTAGTGTTCATAAAACAAAATGTATATATATATTTTGTGTATAGAGAGCATATAAATATATTTATAAACAGTATACAACAGTGTTACTTAGTGGTAACACCGGATTTCCTTTTCATGTAACATGAGTTGGTTAACTGTAGTTTGGTGCCTACAACAGACTGTGTCCCTGTGTACAGAAGCTGCAGTTGCAGGAACTGCATAACATGGTTATCTGTTTTGAGGCTCTTTTTGGAGCTAAAACAGAGAATTTATTGGGTGAAAGAACATGAAACCTGGTGCTTTGTGTTACTTGGTGCTGGTCTTGCAGGTGGAAATCTTTGATAGTTCTCCTTTGCTGTTGCTGTCTGCTACTTACAGCTTTGTATTTGAAACATGATTCTCTCTCTGGAAAAAAACAAAAACAATGGGAGAACAAACTTGAATCTTGTGTTTCCCTTAATTCAGCAGCTCTGATTGCTATGTTGAAATGTCCTGTTGCAATTTGTAGCCTGTTGAGAAAGCCAGAAGCTGCCCTGCACAGCTGGGTCACGGGCAGGGGTTGCTCTAAGTGTTTGCAGGAGAGGTGACTTGAGGGCTTTTGCACGGAATCCCAGCAGTTCTGCTGACTTCCAGAGGGATTTCAAAGCTGTGTAGATGTGGTGCCGAGGCACGTGATTTGGTGGTGATGGACCTGGCAGTGCTGGGTTGATGGTTGGATTTGATCATCTGGAGGGTCTCTTCTGACCAAAACAATGCTATGATTCTGTGACTCTGAAACCCCTGTTCTTTCCTTGTGTGTGTGTGAGTTCAGCTGAGTACAGACTTGTCCCAAGTACGCTGCTCCATCAGGCACTGCAGGTTAGCAAATGTGAGCTGCGTGCAGCAAGTCAAATAATTTTTGCACACTGTTCCTTGGCACAAACTGGGAGACTTGGAGGTGCCGTATGGCACAGGAAAAAGGGGTCTGCGCCTGGCCAGGAGAGGTGCCTAGAGATTGCTGAACCCCTCTGGGACCAAGCTGGAGCCACAGCAGTGGGTAGCTCTGTCTGAGCTTAAGTGTGTCTATGTGTCAAGGCATTCATTTCAGATCATGTATTACTCAGCTACTTAAAAAAGCAGCCTGGTGTGTTGTGTACTGGGCGCTCCGTTCTTGATGCTGTGCCCACTTGGCTCCTGCCAGCCTCTCCAGGACAGGCATGCTGGGGGCAGTGTCTTCGCAGTGCAGATTGGAGCAAGGCAGTGCATTGCCCCAGACAATTGCTGTGTAACTGGACGGTAATCTCCGTGTGCAGGTTGCGAGGGTCACTTTGCATAGCTGTTGGAAATGCAAAACCATTCTGTTCTTCCTCAGAAAGGGCACTTTCTGACCCCAGGCGTGAGCAGTATTTGCTGTGGGTGAGTGTCGTGGCATTTCTTCCTGTGACTCACCTGCGTCTGCTCGCCAGCTCCAGCTCAGCCATCGCACGGATATGGCTGGGGCAGACGCGGATCCCCCTTCCCTCATCCCCCAGAAGGCTTTGGGGGGGGTCCTCATGGATGTGTCTGTGTGGCTGTGCCCCAAGAGGGCTCGGCTCCCAGCTGATGGCAGTTTCTGCCTTCAGCTGTCCCTTTGGAAAAGCCAAAGGCTGAAAGCATGCCCTTTGCTCTGGCCTGTCTCTAATTACTGCCTGGTAAGCTCTTTCCTCTGGGTCTGATTATTATTATGAGAGATGACTATTCAGAAAAATACTGTTGTTCAGTTTCAGATCTGTGCTTGTGTACTTCTGTCAGCAAGGAGCTTTTGAGTAATAATTTTGGTGACTCTGGAGATGTTGGTGTTAGCAGGGCTTTTTAATTCATTCAGAGCTGCTTAATTTATGAAAGCCGCAAGGTTTTTTGTCCAGAGTGCCCAAAACAGTACCTCAAGCTAATTCAAAATGCTCTCAAAGGATCTTCCTAAATCAATTTACAGCAGGTTTCATTGCATCTTGGTGTCATAAGGCATAGATTAAATGCTGCTACTTGGGTTTAATTCCTGAAGTACACTGAAAGAAAATTGCTACTTTGCATACAGAAGGCTTTACATTGTAGTTGAGAGGGTTTTATGTTTTGATTTTTATTTTTTTTTTTTTCCTTTTTAACTGGAAAGGGTATTTCTAAAGGATTTTGCCTTGCAACAAGCTTGATGGTGCTGGAAATCCAACATACTGATCACAAACACACTGAATTCACCACTGGGGGAGATATTTCTGAAGTGCAGTATTTGTTTGAGGTGTGTACCAAGGTGCTTCAGGCTTGGAAAGGGGCCATCTGGCCCAGTGTTGATTTTTCCATTATTTATTGGAGGTAATGGCTTGCATTCGACTAACGATGCTCATATGATAAAGCTTATTCAGGTATTTGGCTTAATGAGATACTTGTGGTAAATGTTTTGCTTCCAGTCTTATGGAGGTGAAGGGGATTACGAGTTAATGAATTCGTTGCACCAAACCTGATACAGGGAACTGCATCTACAGTTTGGATATGTTCACGCTTTAAATGATGCTCACACTGGAGCAAAGTGGTAAGTGTTAAGGCCACGCTGTTCAGAAACAGGTAGGGAAGCTCTGGAGGGTCTATGTTGTGGGAAACTCTTGAGTTTGCCAGTGTCTGAAGCAGCAGGAAGGAAAAGTTGTGCTGCAATGCAGTAAAGTGAGGAGGATTGTTAGGATTTGTGGGCTTCCACTGTTTTGCTGTGTTTTTCTATACGGAGTTTATTGTTCTTTGTGACTTCTCACACGACAGCATTTTTGTTTTCTGTATTACACTGCAGCCTTGGAAAATGGTAAGAGCTTTTGCAGTGTCTTTGTCTCTCTTAGCCTGTCCCTGCTAGAGGTCCTGCCTCGAGGGATGCCCCATCCAGTTTATCAGCTTTGCTGAGTGGGAGAAGGCTCCTGGAAGTGCATGTGGTGAGGAGGAGGAGGAGCAGCTTACTAGTAAGATAAGGAATTTTGATCTGAGATTGGGCAGAGTAATTTCGGAGGCAAGTCTGGGGCTGGAAATCCTCATGGATAAATTGCATACCCAGTATGCTGGTGACAGCGTGGAGGCTCTGAGAGCGGGGCTGAATTTTGAGGTGACACATCAAAAGGTAACTGGTCTTCTCAACTCCTAGAGGCCTTTCCACATGGAATTGAGGTAGAAATGGAACCATGGGGATGTTGGAAATGGCCTCCCTGAAGTTATAGTTTAAAGTTGGAAGGAAGAATGAAAAGGGGCCACCAGAGCACTGCAGGATGGGACTGGCAATACTCATTGATGGTGCAGGTGGGGGAGGCAGCTCATCCCTCTGTGGTGGGGGGTGCTTCTGTCGCTGCAGAAAGGTGCAAATTGATGAGGAAACCAGGTCGAGAAAGTACTGTGCACCTCTGCTTCACTGCCCTCCCAGCAGCCTCAGCGAGCATGGGGATCTGTGTGCAGATGTGAATGCCTGCAGAGCCTCAGTGATTAACTGCAGCCTGGACACGCACTCCTGTGTGATAAATTGGGCACACTGCTTCCCTAAATACTATCTTTTAGCAGACTTTAGCGATTGATGTCTTTGTTTGCTCCCTCTTTGATAAGCCAAGATAGCGCAAGCGGGTCAGTCGGATCTGTTTGCCTTGCTCTCCAGGGGGTGCTGGAAGTGTCATTCCTCAGATAGCCAGACCACATGTCTCTGTTGCCTGAATTACACCCTGAAGCCTGTGGAGGTGGTGGTGGGGTGACAGTGGATTTGGCTTCAGACCTTTGAAATCCAAATCCCGCTCCACCACAGAGGGAGGTGGAGGTATCCTAACTTTTTCCCTGGCTCCTGGGGAGTTAATGAGGGGCTCTGTGCAAGAGATCACAACTTCTGAATAACTCTTGCAGCAAGGGAGGGCTGCCTTGTGATTTCTCAGACTCTCATTTCTCTGACTTCTGGTATCTGACTTCAGTTTGCAGTGAATCTCAGCTTCCAGGGGTGAAATAAGTGGTTCCTGTTTTAACTACACCTGTGTGCAGTTTGTTGCTTTGAGAGTGGTGCACAGTCCAGCCGCCTTCCACTGTTCCTTGCCAAAATGACTCAGGTTCCTTTACGGCAAAAGGCTGCTCATCGGTGCTCTTCCCTCCATTCATTTTCCTCTCTCTGTTTTCAATATCTCTTGGCCTTTTTCCTGAGATCTTTGCTCTGCCAGCTTTGTAACGAGACTTGGATGCGAGACTGCCTGCTGTTAGCCCACTCTTTTGGGATAAACCCTCACTGCCATTGCCCGTGCGGCAGTGGTGGTTGGCGTTGCCATCGCACCAACTTCGTGTTAAAACGAGGTCGATGCTTCCCGCGGACACCCCGCAGCCACAGCTTCCAGTAGGCACTGGCCACTCGCCTACGTGTTACACTTAGCAGAGCTCGATGTTTCCCAGATTTGTGTTGCATTCAATTTGTAATCACTGGTGTCTTGTTTTCCACATAGAGAAAGGAGATTTCATTGCGCTGGATCTTGGTGGTTCTTACTTCCGAATTCTGCGGGTGAAGGTATCGCATGAAAAAAAACAGACGGTACAAATGGAAAGTGAAATTTATAACACACCTGAAGATATCATGCACGGCAGTGGAACACGGGTAAGCACCTCTTCTTTAGGACATCACCCTGAACATTAGCTGCTTTCACACTGCCCTCTTAGGAACCCACCACAAGAACGACCATAGCATCTTACGGACTCCATGCTCAAAATAAAGAAGCAGGAGTTAGCGTAGCTGAGCGTGCACGTGTGCTCTAAACCTGCTGTCGTTGCGTGGGAGGCTTTTGGCTGAGGTATGGAAAAAATTACCTAGAAATAGGAATTCTGACTTTTATAGTAAAGTTACTTTCCACGGGTCGGGATGGACAGCAGGAAAACAACTTAGTCTTTGTAAGCAACGAGCATGACCAGCCCTGCAATTGTACTGTTAGATGAGGGATAGAAATACCCATGACGGCCACATATCTGTCCTGGCAGTCTGAACAACTCAGCATTTGTGAAAAGTACAAGTACATTAGAAAAATTACAGGAAACTGAGAGAATGTTTCGGCACAACTTCGACTTAACTTTTGCCAAATAAATGATTGGGTGGGTTGTGGGTTTTTTTAAGTCTCCCATGTTGAAAGAGTAGAAAAGGTTTGAATCCATTTACTTGGATTTCAGATTGGCTTCTTTGGAACAATTTATTTTCCTTTCATGATCAGGAAGTGGATTACAGTGAATATTTTACTGACAGGTTACATACAGGTAGTTTTCATTGGTGGAAATGACAAGTTTTTACACTTCCTTACTAGCATGAGGTGCTGTTCAGGAGTATGAGACCTGCAGGAAACTTACAGCTTGTTTCAGAAGAATAAACAAAAGAGGAAAAAATATGCAAACATATGCAAACAGCATTTCTACCCCTAATCTGTTTTGTGTAGTCACCTTAGTACCCTTAATGTGTAGATCTAGTAACTGCTGCTGCATTTGATGCGTTAGTGGGTGTGAGATGGCAATCATGGCTTGTCAGTAGCACTTGATGTAAGCATTGCTGTGATATCTGAACTGCAGCAATAAAATACCTTCATTGTAAAGCCTTTTCCTAACATTATTGCTTCATTATCTGACCAAAAGGTCATGCTGCGGCTTTCCCGGGGAATGGTTTTGGAGTGGAGCTGACCTGAGCTGCCTGTTGCTGGTGGAGGCAGGGATGAAGTTGGGTGGGCTGCCTGGAGGCAGGTTTGGAGCATGGGGTTGCTTGTCCCTCGAGGGGTGTCGGGAGCTGGAGACTGACAGGCAGCAGGGCTGCCTGCACATCCAGGGGGCAAGTGTCTGTCCCTGGGAGTCAAGGCAGGCGGACTTAAGGTGAGACTTGGTGGAGACATGATAAGGGGGTTAAAGAGAAACCAGGAAAGGAGACATCAGGTCTGCATTCCTTCCAGGACTTTGTTGTGTTTCCATTTTAATTGTTAAATATCCGAAGGCCATTTGGTTGTGGGAAAGCAGCAGTGCAGAGCTCAGACTGATAGGCTTTGTCGTGGATTTTAAACAGGCGAGCAAGACTTCCACTGACCCTGGGGGCACTGTCACTCCCAGTATTTAAGTACCAGGACAAGAAGAGGAGAACTGGAAGCACATCAAAATTGCATCCGGGTTCAAAGTTGTCCTATGACAGTATCCAGCCATGACTAAAATTTGCTGTGAGACTTCAGAGGGCAGCATGGCAGATGCCCAGGAGGTGCACAGGCAGGTGATAATTTGGTGCTTGTGACTGATGCGTACGGTTGAGCTTCTCTGAAATCTCTGAGCCAGATTGGTGCAATACTTGGACTGAACTGCCCACGTGGGGTAGGCTATTAATGTGTTTTTCAGCAAGCTGTGTCATTAATTTCAGTGAGTTAAACTCTTAGAGCCTAATACATAATCACCTTATTGAAAGGATTGTGATTTATGACTTTGTGCCTCACTAGCACGGTTCATTTTGATACTGCATTTGAACTTTTAATTTTTGCCCATCTGTCAGGCTCAGGCTGACAGCTCTGCCAGTTGGAGACAGTTTCTTGTCAAAGTCAAGGGCAAAACTCTCATTGACTTCAGCAGTGTAATAGCAGGGTGAAAATCTGTAAGAAGCCTGCCTTCTGTGTCAATGCAGTGAACAGGTTGTAGCCAACACGAGCAGGCAACGTTGTGGTCAGAGGACGTAATGAGACCTGATACCATTTTGCTCAGCATCTCATGGTTGTGTCTCTTCAGGTCTATAAAGGTGTAAAACCTGGCTGGTCCTTTCCTCTGGGCTGCAGCATTTGCTCTGTCTCTCTGACTTTTGATATAATCCTGGGTTTGTGGCGTTGCCTACATCTGGGGGTGGGCAGGAATTTGGATTTATCCTCAAGCCACCTGCCCTGCTTTAATGAAATCTGCAGGTACTTTGTAATGGTGCCTCTCCTGGCCTGTCAGAGTTATTGGGCATTTGCAAGGTTTGGATGTTAATCTGGGCATGAGCACATGTGGATGCTTCCTTGAGTCTCCTTAGGGAAAATCTTACTACCATCAATGCTAACAAAATTAATAGAATCATAGAATGGCTTTGGTTGGAAGAGACTGTCAAGATTGTGGAGTCCAAATGTTAACTCAGCACAGCCAGGACATTACTAAACCGTGTCCCTCAGCACCACATCTACAGGGATTTGGAATCCCTCTGGGGATGGGGACTCCACCACTGCCCTGGGCAGCCTGGGCCAGGCCTTGACAACCCTTTTGGGGAACACATTTTTCCTCATGTCCAGTCTAAACCTCCCCTGGCACAGCCCGAGGCTCTTTCGTCTTGTTCTGCTTGTTCCTTGGGAGAAGAGACCAAACCTGCCTGACTCCAGCCTCCTTCCAGGGAGTTGTCAAGATCAAGAAGGTCTCTCCCAAGCCTCCTTTTCTCCAGGCTCAACAACCCCGGTTCCCTCAGCTGCTCCTCACAAGACATGCTCTAGACCCTTGACCAGTCCCGTTGTCCTTCTCTGGACATAGACCAAAGAAGGCCTGCCAATGCCCCTCTCTTTGCTCCTTTTGAGCAGTGCCTTCCCCCTGTGCCTTACTAACACCAGTAGCACAGCCAGACCGTGCATTAGACACTGTTAATGTAGTGTCAAGAGCGTGGCTAATAGTTAACCTCCTTGGCCCCTGCAGGCTGCGGCACGGCTTCTGTTGCCAGCCCATAGCCCTAATGACTCGCGTGCCCTTGTCGTGGTTTATTACTCAACTACAGTTCATTTTTTCTTAACTCTGTTTCCTCCCTCCCCTCTCAGGACAGCTGAAAATAGTCTCAGAGGAGTGTGGCAGCGTAGGTCGCTTCCCCGCGCTGCTTCACTGCGTGCGCTCCGTGAAACATCCTTGATTTGCCCGGGACAATAAATGGCAACATTTTCCCTGGAAAACTACTGTACTTCTGCTTAATCAAAAATGACCTCATTTTAGGAATGTGGTTAAGGTCCTCTGTTAATTTGTAACCTTCACACTCCACTTCTTGACCTGCTTCAAATAGCAGAATATTCCTCTTTTTTTTTTCCCTTCTTCTTTCTGTAATTGCTGCAGTCTGTCTGGAGCTCCCCTGTCTCCTCAAGGCTCTCTAAATTGTTCTTAATAAAGCTGTGCAGGCTAATTGCAACCAACAGATCAGTTATTTTTGTACTTCCAGTTATCCCCAATCTTCTGGGCAGTTTTCCTGGTGGTGTCCCACCAATGCTGGAGATAGGGTTAGGTTTATTTTTATTTTTTTCAGGGAGTCAAACTGTGAAGCACAGTTATCTTATGAGGCAGGCAGTGACTTGTTCATAGTTTGACGTCCAGTTGTGGTATGGGTCAGTTCCAGGCATGTCTGTCTAGTACTGATAGACACAAATGTGAATTTCTGTTGCTTCGATGGCCAGAACTTGATTTTTAGCTGCTGAGTGTTGCAAGCTACCTGAGGGGCTTTCCAGAGAGCTCGGTGGGAGAGACATCCCTTTGCCTTGGTGCCTACAGGCTCCCTGGCATGCCTGGCTCCTGGCCTGGACATGCGGTGCCATTGTCACAGGGCACTGCTGAGGGGCTGGTGAGGTGGGAATTGGTGCCCGCAGGCCTGGTGCAGGCTGCCTGCATAGTTCAGCATGACTAAAGTTACTAAAAAAATACATAAAATGTTCCCATTTCAGGCTGTTTCTCGGAGCATTTGGACAACTCCCCTGGGTTTCCTTTGCATTTGTTTGTTGTGCGCTATAGGAATTGGTTGGAGAGCTGATGTCCTTTTGGATGGCGCCTGCAAAGCGCTGGCTTCTCTGATCTCAGCAGTGCTTGTGGGAAGATGATGTTGGTCTGCTCTGCAGAGCTGCTCAACCTCATGTGGGACTGGATCCCCAAAGTTCTTGTGAGATGTTCCTGTTGCTGAAAGGTTAAAAGAACATTTTTATTCCCATCAAATGTTAAGTAGAGGGTTTATGGCAGGCTCGAGAGCCACATGCTGCTTGTTTCAGGAAAGGCATTTTTAAATGTATGTAAAAGGACCATGCATTTCATGATTTGTTATTTAAAGTGCTAATATACTCTGCCCGAGAGTATCTTCATAGCTTTGTCATTTACATATCTTAAAACTGGGAGCAGATATCTTCCCTTCACCCAGTACAGTTTTCACATGCAGTTTGAAATATTTTCTCCTTGAAACTGTATTTCTCATCATCGTGGGGTTTTTTATGCTTTCCTCTTTCTTGTAGCTTTTTGATCACGTTGCAGAATGCCTGGGAGACTTCATGGAGAAACAACAAATCAAAGACAAGAAATTGCCAGTCGGCTTTACGTTTTCTTTCCCCTGTCGACAATCCAAGCTAGATGAGGTAAGATGATTTCACAATTTTCTAAATATACAGAAATCTACCATTTTATTAAAACCCTGCTGTGAGAGCCCTATACCAGGCAGGTCTCATTTTCGGGACAAACGAGCGTTACATTTCACTGTCAGACTTAATGATGTTTGTGTTTATGTTTAGAGTGGTTAACAGATGAGGAAGAGGCATCTGATGTTTTGCAGGAGCTCCTCAGTATTATGGTTTACTGTATAAACACAGCAGCAGTTTTTCTGGCCTCCTGTGCAGCTTTTTTCACCTCTCTATGGGGTGTAGCTGGGAAGGACCCAGCCCAACAGCGTTTGCTCAGACTTTGTGCTGCTGAGCTTCCTTGAGTGTATGTGCTGATCCACATCAGGGTCTCCCCCCTGAGCAGCAGTGCTGAGCCGTGCCACCGGCTGGGTGCTCAGCACCAGGAGGAATCTGGCAGGGCACATGGAAGCACCATGCTTTAAAAAGGGGTGGAAGTGAAGTGTAAAGTGACTGCTTAGATTCCCATGACAAGGATGCTACGATATTTTCCTCCTTCTGCTTGTTGTATCACAAATGACTCAGAAGCCTCCTGGTACATCACTGCTATGGTAACAGGGTAGCAAATTAATGCAGGAAGATTAAATCTGCACAAAACACTCAAGAGGTTGCACTGTTAAAGCACGGCCTGCTTTTCTAGCTTGCAGGTCTCTAGGTTAGCCTGGTGCAACAGCTCCCCAGATGTTGGTGGTGAGGAGGGCCAGGTGAGGCACAATTTTTATTACATTTCATACTTCTTGAGCTGAAACTAAGGGTGCTTGTTAACTCAGGGTCTAATTAGTTAAGAACAGAGCTCTGTCTTTTCCTGCATCAATTCAGAAGAGATGAGGTGACTTCAGTGCAGCTCTCCAGTCCGGCCATGGTGCATGGTGAGGCTCAGGCTACTGACTGCAGCAGAATCATGCTGGGGATGTGGTTGTGAAGCTGGGTTACCCTGGAGGAGATTTCTTTTACTGCATGATGAAAGGCATTTGTTTCCAGGCTGGTTTGCTCAAGCCAGCTGGGATGAAATCATGCTTGTGTGGGGCCGGGGCAGGTAGGTAGCATGTGGGGTGGCTTGGGGAAATCTGCAGCAACTTGGAGATAAGCAGTGGCAGAGTGGAGGAGGATAGTAAGGGAGCAAGGACAAGAGAGCATGTCTCTTAATTAAAATAAAATAAAGGCAAAACCAACCAACCAAAATCCCACCTCTGTTTCTGAGTGTTTCTGTGATAACTTGAGCATTTCAAAAACATGTTCTTCTAAATGTCGTGGGCCAGATTTCTTCCTGGATTGCTGCTTCTGTGAGGCTGTGCTTGCCTGGGTGCTGTTTTCTTGTGACTGATGAAAAGGAGTCAAGGTGGTCCCTTGTTTCCCCAAGGGTGACGAGGTGGCACCGCACGGTTGGGTCCCGCTTAACCCTGCTGCACTCCGAGGGCTTCTCCTTACTGCCAAGCCCTTGCCTTTTGCTGATGAAGCAAAAAATCCTTCCAGCGCAGCAGCCGGTCACGCTGAGAAGAGCTGCTCATGGCCAGTGTGGTTTGACCACTTTCCTGAATGATACAAGTTACACGGAACAAAGGGCCCTTTTGCCCATTAAAGCTGTGCCTGCAGAGTGGGCTTTGCCCGTGGTTTTGCTGCGCAGCAGCACAGGGCTTTGCTGGGCTTCTGCATCATGCTAATGAGGGCAGCACAGTGGCCAGACTTGGGCAAACTGAGTTTGTGGTTTAGTGGTAGGAGATTCGCTGTTGGTCTGGAAAGAGCTGCCTTGACCCCTTTTTCCTCTGTAGCTATCCCAGCTGGGAGGGCGAACATGCACAAGACGCGTGGTTGATTTTGAAGCTGAGATACTGGCAAACATGCACCTGGGCAATGGCTGCTGTGCCTAGAGGCTTCAGCTTCTCTGGTTTTTAGCTTCTTGGACTCCTGTTTGTTGTGGTAGTTGTGAATATTGCGGTGGGTGTGAAAAGCTGAGCTCATCTGAGTCGTCCTTCCCATTGACTATTTTCTTTTATTATTATTTACCTATATCCTGGGTGCTCTGAATCAGCTAGGCATTATCTAAATAGAAAATAATCCGATGCAGATATTACCTCAGGGGATTTGCAGGCTCTTTATGATAGTTTGCAGGCAAGGAATTCAAAACCAGGATTCAAAAAGGATTTCCTTTTTGATCCATGCTGTAAGTCGGGGACATACATTGCTACATTTCCAGTATTTCCATTTGCTTCCACCCATAAACATCCCACGGTGGAACAAGCCTGGAGAGCTGGGACTCCAGGCAGCAAATGTGCAGCAGTCTGATCCCTGCTGAAGCCGAGTCCTGAACGTACAAACGTGACATCCCTCCTTTTTCATCACTCCTGCACAGTCAGCTTGTTCTGAAAGCAGTCTGTTTCCATGGCCCAAAAGGTTTAAATGGCTTTGGAAGAAAAACTGTCAAGGAGTAACGCGGAGCAGAGTGGGCTGAAAATAACAAAATGCACTTTCCAGCAAGGGAGGGGGAAAGAATTTCCCATCTTTCAGTTTGCTGTAATGACAGTCAAAGACTGATGATGGTCTCAGGTTGGGTTGTAAGGTCAAGGTAAGAAAAGAGACCTAGAGATGCATTTCTAGTATAAAAATATTATTTTTAAGGCGGGGGGGAATAGTAAAATCCATTTGTGTCTCATGGTGGCATCCTGTTGAATATTGCTCTCTTGTTTTCTCAGGGTATTCTGATAACCTGGACAAAGCGCTTCAAAGCAAGTGGGGTGGAGGGAGCTGATGTTGTGAGGCTGCTTAACAAGGCAATCAAGAAACGTGGGGTAAGTTGTACTTCATCCTTTTTTATCTCTATATCACAGCAAGCTGTCATTTCTTTGCCTGGGACCACCCTTCACATCACTGACTTGAGCGTGTTACCCGAGTGACGGTGCAGCTCTGCTTTCTTGCACGAGGATACTCAGTTCTGTTTGCTGGTGTCAGAGTTGCTCTGCAGAGAGAGGCTGTGGTTTTCCTCAGAGCACAAAACTGGCTATGTCATGGTTTGTCGCTGTCAACCTTCAACAATTTTATCATTCTCCAAAAAATGAGAGTGCAGTGAGTGCCACAGCTTTTCAGCTGTGTCCTGTTCCTGAGGAACTGCCTCTCTGCTTTGCTTGGGAGCAGGAGGCAAGTGGAGAAGAAGAGAAGGGGCATCTCAGGCTCAGTGAGCTGTGTTACTCCCTGCAACTGGTTTTATAGAGGGTGAAGGTGACCAGGTTGCCAACTTCAATAAAAACTTTGTACTGAGTGTGAGATGGAATGAATTTGGGTTTGCATAATCCTTGCAACCAGGGGATGTGTTGATTACTCGGCATTCAAATTATTTAGAAGCTGGTCAGTATTTGCTCTGTTTGGGCAGTTTTAGACTTTTAAGTAAACCTGAGTTTTACTGTCATGGAAGAATGTTACTATAGTCAGTTACTATCATCAGACTTGGTATTAGAATGGCATGCTGAAGCTGGAAAGGAATGAGTATCATTTGGATAGCTTATTTAATTGCATCGTTTGCTTAGAATTTTTTTGGTATGAAAATTCTTCATTCACTTCAAATAAAACTCCTAGATGTTTTGAGTGAATTCTTTAAGAACTGTGTAACTTGGGAATATTTTCTGGATTGATTCCTGAAGCAATTGCATCAAATGACTCCATGATGTTTCACTGAAGAGCCC
Source organism: Chloroceryle amazona (assembly GCA_027560015.1). Classification (NCBI taxonomy): domain Eukaryota; kingdom Metazoa; phylum Chordata; class Aves; order Coraciiformes; family Cerylidae; genus Chloroceryle; species Chloroceryle amazona. The sequence goes on along the minus strand of JANHFX010014881.1, from coordinate 33,094 downwards.
CTCCCTCCCTCCCTCATGTTAAGCCTTTTTCTTTCCTGCCTAAGGGTGCTTATGTGAGAGCAGGTATTTGCTCTCTAGAATTATGCTAGTGCTGTTTTATTGTTTGCCTGGTGCATTAGTTTGCTCTCATTGTCATCTTGGCTACGTGGGATAAGGAACTGGCAAACGGAACAGGTGATACTTAAAAAGATGAGCTGTGGTATTCAGGCAAACCATTTGTCTCCTTTTCCTTGTGAAAAGAGTTGACCCAAGCAGACTGGTGATAAACACTGGCCGTGTTTCCCTGAGAAGCCATTTAGTCCAAGTAGTGTTTTGTTCCTCCACCAGGACTACGATGCAGATATCATGGCTGTTGTGAACGACACTGTCGGGACCATGATGACCTGCGGTTTCGACGACCAGCGTTGCGAAGTTGGCTTGATCATTGGTAAGGCACGTGGCTGCTGCAGCGTGCGTGGGGCTTTTCTCCCTTTGCCTGGCCTGTTTGGTTAGCTCCTTCTGATGTCCTTTCCCTCAAGGCACTGGCACCAATGCCTGTTACATGGAGGAGATGCGACACATCGACCTGGTGGAAGGGGACGAGGGCAGGATGTGCATTAACACAGAGTGGGGGGCCTTTGGAGATGATGGCTTGCTAGAAGACATCAGGACTGAGTTTGATCGAGAGATCGACCGTGGATCCCTTAATCCTGGGAAGCAACTGTGAGTGAGGCACTTACCTGTGAGCTTTGCTTCTTTTGCACTCTGTGCACCCTTTTCCACTTGCATTATGAATTCAGCAGTTCAAGAAAGCTTAACTTTGTCCGTGGTGAGGTGAACCGCAGCGTGGGCCGGGTGCTGTGGAGGCTCTGCCTCCCAGTATTGTCCGTGGGCAGGTGGGTGATTGCTGCTGTCCTCTCCTGCAGGTTTGAGAAGATGGTCAGCGGGTTGTACATGGGGGAGCTGGTGCGGCTCATCCTGGTGAAGATGGCCAAGGAGGGATTGCTTTTTGAGGGGAGAATCACCCCTGAGCTTCTCACCAAAGGGAAATTTGAGACAAAGCACGTTTCTGCCATAGAAAAGTGAGTACCTAGCCATTTTCACTGCCCGGGTTTCGTAGTCATTCCAGTGTTAATTTTCCACTGTCTCTTTCTGCTTTGTGGGGACATGTGCTGCACTGGGGGTGGCTGCCATCCTCCAGTGTGGGTGCACAGCTGGCATGTGGGGACCACCAGCAGACAGTCTGTGCCCTTGCAAGATTTCTCACTTTTTCTGCGTGGAGGGGAACAATGAAAGCCTACCAGTCTGTGCAGCACCGGGCTATCTCTCACCCTGCTCTCAAAAACCCACAGTCCCTGCAGCTGAACACAGGAGTGAATTGGCTTAGTGCCTCCAAGCAAATACTTGTGTTGCTCCTTGCTGTATCCACGGGATCTCTGGGCAGAAGGAAAACAAGCATGACAAGGCAGAGCATTCAGTCTCGTAGGCAGTGCCGGGTGCTACGTGGCAACCTCTGAGCTATGTGCCAGTTGGTTTCTTATGGTGTCATCACCTCTTTTGGTCAGTACTTACTGTCTCTTTCCCCTGTGTTTTTAAAATTCACATCACTGGGATAGTTTGTAGTCACTGGGCTGGCTTTTCTTTTTGAAACGCTGCTGATTTTGGTGCACATGTTTAGAGGTACTGTTGTTGATGGCTAGTGCAACACCAAGGGAACAGTAACTTCTGTGATGCCTGTTGCCCCCCTGCCCCATTTTACTTCTGCCCCTGCAGACTGTCTTATCTGAACAGCTTTGCTCTAACTGTGTGTGTTCATTTGTCTTAACCACAGAGGAACGTGTACTGGACCAATGTAGCCTTGAACAACAATGAGGAAAATGTAGTCACTGACAAATTCAGTTAATAAGAGCAAAATTTGCCCTGAAATCCCACCTCACGTCCTGAAGAGCACTTTGGTTATAAGTAGGTGGCACATCCCTGTGCGGCTTCAAATTTCTAGCTGATGGTGTAAGAGTCCTTAAAAAGATGTATGGTGTGCTATTGGTAATGACAAGATATACTCCCTGTGTTTTTGTCTGGGAGATGACCAAAGTTTTTGCCAGAAACTTTGCTCTCAGGCTGGGTGCTAAGGAGGGAAAATGCAGTGCAAGAGGCAGAAATTCAGTAGAAGCTTGAGAAAGAGACCCATTAGGATGAAATCACTTCAGCAACCTTCACTTGGGGTTGTTTTTTTAGCCTGGCTTTAATTTATTCAAACATATGAGTGAGTGAGTGTGGGATTAGTTGTATGCTCAGGCCTGTGCCGAGTTGTGGGGCTGGTGCTTCCTGTTCCAGAGAGAAGCTGTGTGCTGTTTAAAGCATCAGGGTGATGCAAAAGCATTTCAATTCCCCCAGGGTCTGTAAAATTGCTTGGAAGTTGCTAATTTTCTTGAGGGTGCACTGAAGGAGCTGTTGTGAGGTCTGCTTTGGGTCTGGAGCTGTAGGACCAACTGCAGCCCAAGCTACTGCACAAAACATGGGCGTGGGGATGTGGGATGCTCAGCCCCACAAGACTGGTCCGTGTCCCACACTTTGTGCATTCACTTTTGGCATATGGGAAGTTTGCTTGGTAGGAGACCTGGTCTGATCATCTGGCACAACAAAAATGTGGTCTGTGTTGGAGAGACTTGGGGAGGATTATCATTGGAATGATCACGATGTTCCTCTTGCCTTGTAGGGAATGAACTTGTATCCAAGAGCCTGCCCTCCTCCATATGGGAGTAATCCTGCCCATAAGGTGGCTGCTTGGAATTGTGTGGTTTGTAGATGGCATGTTTGCAGCAGGTTTTAATGGAAAGGTGTTCCTATCTGTGAATTAATTCATATTTAGAGCATGTTATTTCAGGCTTCATGGAGTTTCCCAGTCCAGACCTCTAAGGAATTTTCTTTCTAACCCCCTTCTCAAACCCCAGCCAGGGACACCCAAGATTGGACGTGCCTCTGCTCTCCATTTGACAGATCCCCCCCACTAAAAAGTACTCTTTTCTGCTCTCTCTTTGTAGGAGCAAAGAAGGTTTGAACAAAGCCAAGGAAATTTTAACCCGCTTGGGGGTGGAGCCGTCCCACGAGGACTGCATCGCTGTCCAGCACGTCTGCACCATCGTGTCCTTCCGCTCGGCCAACCTGGTAGCCTCTACCCTGGGTGCCATCCTCAACCAGCTGCGTGATAACAAAGGAGTTGGCCGCCTCCGGACCACTGTAGGGGTTGATGGCTCACTCTACAAGATGCATCCACAGTGAGTCCCTCCAACTCCTGCCTGTTAACGTTCTTCGCCTGCCGTGGCCCTTGGTTTGCAAAGGGTTAAGTGTGTAACCCAGGCATGCAGTTTGGGTGTGAGATGAGGAACCTGAAACACAGCATGGGGGTTTGGTCTGAAATGGGCAGCTTAGTGACACGGAGAGATGTCTTTAGGTGGAGAGGTAGAAAAGAACCAAAACCCACCCTGAATAACTGGATACTGCTTTATTGGTAAAAACAGTGGTGGTTTGAGTACATGCCTTAAGGGATCTCAACAGACCTCTTGCAAGGAGAGTTTCTTTGTACTAAATACTGCTTTTTGCCTGTGGATCAGGCTTTGAGGGGACCTCAATTTAAACTCAGTTGTTTTGAAAATGACTGTGCTGAATCCTGTATTTTTTCTGAAGATAGACTCAGAAACCCAGGAAAAAAAATATTGGTGCTTGCATTACTGTGGCCTTTTAAAAACTGGCTTTGTTTTCATTTTCCCCATCTTGAAAGTTACATTTTTTTATCAAAAGGCTGTTTAGATTTGTCTAGAAATCAGAGGGGATGTTGATCTCTCCCGCTGTGGGTGTAGCTGGCCCTTGAAACAGGGTTTGCTGTCAGTCTTGGTGTCAAAAGTAACCCCAGTGCCCAAGCCCTAGTGCTGTGGGTGTCTGGATGTGGCTTTTGTCCTGTGTGTGCTGGGAGAGCAGCACTTGTAGAAGGGTTTCCAAGCTCAGAATAATTAGTAAATAATCAGAATATTTAGTAAATATCAACCAAGTCAGTTTGCAGCCTTGGCTGTAGGGTTTAGCTGTGGGCACCAATGGGAAGCAGAAGCACAAGACACACTTTGGCACTGGAGCTTGTTGGAAGGGCTGAGTGTCATTTATGAGGAAACTTTGGAAAGGAGAAATACATTTAACTTTTCATTTTCAGTTAAAAATTCAGAAGGAAAAAGGCCATACGAGAGAACTGTTCTTCCCCAGCAGTTTTCCTACCTGGGAGGCCGTAGCTAGTTTGGGTGCGATGAGGCTCCTGGCTCCTCTTCCCTGGGGATTCCAGCAGGGATTTTGGATGCCGTGGGTGAGGCAGCGTGGACGGTGGGCTTGCAGCCTCCCTTCCCCGCAGGTATGCCCGGCGCTTGCACAAAACCACCCGGCGCTTGGTGCCGGACTCGGAAGTGCGGTTCCTGCTGTCGGAGAGCGGCAGCGGGAAGGGAGCGGCGATGGTGACGGCGGTGGCGTACCGGCTGTCGGAACAGCACCGTCTCATCGACGAGACCCTGGCGGAGTTCAAGCTCACCCATGAGCAGCTGCTGCAGGTGAAGAAGAGGATGAGGGCAGAGATGGAAGCGGGACTGAAGAAGAAGACTCACGAGACCGCCAAAGTGAAAATGCTGCCCACCTTCGTCCGCAGCACGCCGGATGGAACAGGTAGAGGGCACCAGCTTGGCTGCGGGAGGTCCAAAATGGGCTCCCAGCAACAGGGTTTGGGTTTGGTAGAGGGTTAGCAGATCTGGTGCAATGGAAGAGGAGTCTCCTGAGCTGTGCAAAGGAGAAAATCTCAGCCCCAGGCGGGGCAGTGTGCGCCGACCTTGTGCTGGTTGCTGGTAGCCTGGCCTTGTGCCCTTCTCCCAGGGCGCAAGCAAGCCACAGCCTGAGGGGAGAGAACCACGGCCAGGCTCATTACCCAACCTCATCCACTTGTGTGGGTCCTCTTTCCCTTGTCTGTTTAAAACAAACCAACCAACCAACAACAAAAACACACACAGACCCAAAAAAACCCAAACAACAACAACAACAGACCACCCCAAAACAAAACAAAACAACCACACACACACAAAAAAAAAGCCTGGAATCATCAGAGCAGCATCTGAAACCCTCCTTTGATGAACATCTTCCCAGCTGAGTTTCTAAGAGATTTTCTATCAAAGTGCTTTCTGTCAAAAGCATTTTATTTTAAGATTTTCTTGTGGTTCTTTAAATACATGCACATATTCTTTTGCAGAGAACGGAGACTTTCTGGCACTTGACCTTGGAGGGACAAACTTTAGAGTTTTGCTGGTGAAAATCCGCAGCGGTAAAAGGAGAACAGTTGAGATGCACAACAAGATCTATGCCATTCCTATAGAGGTGATGCAGGGAACAGGAGAAGAGGTATTTGTGTTTCTCTTTGGCAGCACTGCTGCTTCTTAAATACCTTCTTAAGACCACGTAACATGTACAACTTTAAATGCGTGCCTTTTCTCTTTAAAGCTGTTTGATCACATTGTTACCTGCATTTCTGACTTCCTGGATTATATGGGGATAAAAGGAGCACGTCTGCCTCTTGGCTTCACATTTTCCTTCCCTTGCAAGCAGACCAGTCTGGATGCTGTAAGTTTCTTCGTATCTTTTGAATCTGCTTTTGTGCTTATGTTAGGCCTGATTTCTTGGCCTTCATATCATCTACTTGGCACTTACAGAGAGGTTGTACGAGGGAAGGGTTCATGCTCTGGCTCTGACCAGTACAGCTGCTCCTATAAATAGTTCCTTTAAAGGTAGTCATGCAAATGCTGCTAAGCCTATGTGTTGTGATTTAACCTCGGGCAGCAGCTGAGCACCACGCAGCCGCTCGCTCGCTCTGCACCACAGTGGGCTGGGGGAGGGAAGTAAAACTTGTGGGTCCTGATAAAGACAGTTTCATAGGACGGACAAGGAAGGGATAATAATAATAGAATATACAAAAAAGTTCACCACTTGCTGACTAAGCCAATCCCCAAGCCACAGTGCTCCTTGGCCAGCTCCCCCAGCTGATGTACTGGACGTGACATCGGGTGCTGTGGAATTCTTCTCTGGCTCAGCTGCCCTTGCTTCCCAGCTCCTTCTGCACCCCCAGCCTCTGCTGGCAGGGCAGGATAAGAAGCTGAGAAGTCCTTGTATAAACACTTCTTAGCAACAACTAACAACATCAGTGTGTTATCAACATCATTCTCATCCTAAGTCCAAAACATAGCACTCTGCCAGCTACTAAGAAGAACATTAACTTTATTCCAGATGAAACCAGGACAGTATGACTGTGAGAGCGTTTAGATTTTCCATGGTGGTGATATCCCCTTTTTAAGGTGTCATGCTTTTTCCATCCGTATAAACCTTTCCGCACTGCGATGCTTCCCTGGTTTTGTGAGCAGTAAGCAAAAACCTGTCTGTGCTGCCAGCGCCTGTTCCCCAGCTGATCTGATCTCACTGGATGGAGCTGATGGGCCAGGGCCTGCTCGGCTGTGTCACTCTTAAGGGTGACAGTGCAGCCTGCAGCATGTCCCTGTCAAATGTACCCTTTTCACTTCCATGTTTAACTTGCTCACTGCCACCCCATACCAGCTCCACCTCTGCAGCTGTTAATAGGGTCCTATCTAATTAGCATTTTTTCTGGAAGACAGATGTATTTGCTGTCACTTTTTTTTTTGAGTTTATTGTTTCTGTCACACTTTTGAGTTTGTTGCATTGCTCCAGAGCTCTGGAGACCAAAGGTGACAAGGCCATTTGCTGGGACCGTGGGGCCAGAGCTGTGGTCTGCGATAACCTGAGGTCACCTGAGGGAAGCATTGGGATTTTTCACTTGTACAGGCTGGGAAGGTGGGCAAAGGCAGGGACGTTATCAGGCAGAAGTGCTCTGACATCACCCCTTGGAGGACTGTAGGAATTTGGGGGCAATCCGTAGTGCACCAAGAAACTTGATAATATATTTTCTTTCTTTTTAGGGTATCCTTCTCAATTGGACAAAAGGCTTCAAAGCTACAGACTGTGAGGGAGAAGATGTGGTGTATTTGCTTAGAGAAGGAATTAAAAGAAGAGAGGTGATTTTTCTTTTGGTTTTGCTTTCTTTTTCTCCCCCTTCAGAGTTGCCAGCCCTGGTGGGTCAGGCTGGCTCCTTCTCGCAGGGTGTGTGTTCCTGAGCACATGGGCTGTGCCTCCTGTCCTGCACAGAAGGTGTGTGTGCATTGCAGCACGTCCAGAGAGAGCAGCCCCTGATGGCAGGTGGCTGTGCTGGCCCGTGGCCTGACCCCACCACACAGGACAGGCCAGCAGGTGCACAGTGGGTATGGGAGAGTTCAGCCACCAAAACAAAACTGCTGCTCAGAATGAGCTATACTGGGGATTTTGTTTCATTGATTGTTTTTTATCTTAGGGGCTTCTATCTTTCTAAATTTGGCAGAACTTTCAAATCCTGTGGCAATTTTCAGTGCATCAGAGCATGTAGAAAGCAGGAGTTTTCAATACAGTGATTGCAGGAATGCACCTCAGTGAACCTCACAGTTTCCCCCCCGCCTCCCAGCCCTTGCTCTAGAAAAAGCCTCAAGCAGCTCAGCCAAAACTTTCTAGAAAGGGAAGAAAAATTGTCTGAGGAGAGCATTAATTTTGCAGAGTTTTAATCAGCAAGTGAAAAGGAGGTCTTAAAAACCTTTGCTACTGGGTTTGTTACTGCACTGCTGTAACACAGAACGGCGATAGCCCTCTCCCATGTGTCTGGGTACAAGGTCTGTACTTAAATATACCTGAGCTGAAGAGAACAGCCAGGAATATGCCTTCTTCTGAAGACATAGCCTACCCTAAGCAGAGCAAGGAGGGGCCTTAGCTCCCTGCTGGTAGATTGAGTTCCTATTTTTGCACAGGTAACATCAGACTGGTGCTTTGATTTGTTTGTTTCCAGTGTTTTGACAGCATCCCCTTTGGTGTGAGGGGTTGCCCCCAAACCTGTTGTATTTCTTTCTTCCAAAGGAGTTTGACTTGGATGTGGTGGCTGTGGTGAATGACACGGTGGGCACGATGATGACTTGTGCTTATGAAGACCCAAACTGTGAAATCGGACTCATTGTGGGTATGTGTTAGAGCTGCTGTGTACTTGGCACTATTTTATTAAACAGCACATCAGCATATCTGTCTGTATTTGCATACCTTGTGGTTAACTGAAAATACAACCAGGGTGGCCAGGAATGGAGGATTTTAAGATTAACACCTCTCCCTTCAGAAGCGAGCTGTGTGAAGGAGTTAAGAGCAAAATTTAACAGCCAGCTTTGTTTTGTCCACGATCAGTTGAGATAAGTACAGGCTGTGGTGATGCTGAACAAATCCTGCCCGTTTTGTTTGTGAAAGGCACAGTGCAAGCAAGCAAACGGGGGCTCGGGTAGCCTCACCAGCTCCTGGGTACCTGTTAGTTTAGCCCATCAGAGTTTCCCTGCTGGGGGTGTTCAGGTAGCCCACAGTTTCCCTTGAGCATGTGGCGTCTCAGAATAAACTTGTAAAACACAGCTACAGTTCCTGAGTGGCATGTGATGGAAATCTCTGATAGACAAAGTGCAGTGCCTGACAGCTCCCTTCCCAGAAGTGGGGCAGCTGAAATAATTCCCCAAGTGGCTGCCAGTGCTTTTGCAAATGCCACACCTGGCGTTCCTGAGTCATGGGGTGCTGTGAATTCCCAAAGCTCTCCAGAGAGATGAGTTTTCAGTGGGAGAGAAGGGGACAAGCCACCTGCAAGATTTAAGAATGCTTTCGGTGGCAAGGTGGCTTGTAGGAAAATAAAATGGCAGTGAATTCTCCTCCAGACAGATGGAAAATGTCCAGGATGAGTCAGCACAGTGCAGCGTGGGTAGGAAGCTGTGTCTGCGCAGCTCGGTCACTGGTGTGTTTTCAGGGACAGAGCTCCCTCCAGGGAGGACAGCATCTCCTTGGGGTACTGAGAGCGTATTCTGAGCCAGATATGCTCTGCAGCCAGTGTTTCTGTGTGCAGAGCAGGGGCTCAGAGTTGGCCTGGGTACATTTGGGATAATGAGAGTGAAAACCCTGGGGCTCTGACAGCTCTCACTGCCCTGCCTGCATTGCCTTTGCCAGACTGACAGCGCTTGCTGAGGAGCCTGCATGAGCTGGCAGTCGTCCTGCTGTCCCCAGTGCAGGGAGGTGGGTGAACATTCCTGCTGTTGCTTGGCAGGGAAAAAGATTCTTGCAAGGGCAATTTCATGTCCCCCTTGTCAGCCCAGTGCCGCCTCTCCCAGCCAGGAGAGATGATGCTTTGAATCTCTGCGGCTGAATACTTTGGAAACTGCCGCTAATGAGACCAGGTCTCTGCTTTTCATCATCTGGCAACAGGAGATCATCTAAAAGCCTGTAATTAATAAGTATCCACTTATTCAGGCAGTCCTCACTTAGCTCGTTCTGGACAATGAGACTTGGTGATGAGAGGTTGGCCACTGCTGATGGTCCATAACTGGCTTTGGTCTGCTTTGGTCCTGCAAACCTGGGTCTTGCTCTGCAAGCCTAGACATCCCTCTCCCCAAAAGCCTGTGCTGTGGCTCAGGTCTCCTGCAGCAAGGGAGTACTGTGGGAGGACCTATTGATGTAGTAACCTAAAAAAAACTGCAAAGGAAAGCAGACTTGCTGATAAAATTGGTGTAGAATCTGTGATGCTGGGTTAAATGAGAGTTTGGCTGGTAACTCTTAAGAAGACTTTTGCCCCACGTAGTAGCAAAAGCTGCCTCTCTGCTAAGAAAGCTTTGTTCCTGCAAGTAGCTGGTAAAACCTCATGGGTTTTCTTTGCCTGATGCCTCAGAAGTTGCTTTTGCCCTGAATTTTTTGGGTCTGTGGGCTTGGTGGAAGGTGGTTCCTAACATCAAAATGCATCTGGTTGCTTGCCATGGGATTACTGAAGAGTGGGGCTTTTTTTTGGTGATGTTTTGAATGATGATTTGACTTCATAATTGAGAAAAAGCATATTCAAGATCCCCCAGAAGGTTTTGTTAGGGCTGGTGTGCTTCTTGTAGTGTTGCTTTTTTCCAAACAAAGAGTAATGTCAGTATTTCTTCTTTCAGGAACTGGCAGCAATGCCTGTTACATGGAGGAGATGAGGAACATAGAGATGGTGGATGGCGAGCAAGGACGGATGTGCGTGAACACCGAGTGGGGAGCGTTCGGGGATAACGGATGCCTGGATGATATCAGGACAATATATGACAAAGCAGTCGATGACTATTCACTAAATGCTGGGAAGCAAAGGTACTGCAGGATAAATGGTGTGCTAAGTGTAAACCAGGCTGCCTTAAGTGCTTTTAAAGAGACAATTGGATTTCTCCTAGTTGGAGAAGGGAGGGGTTAAGAGTGGAGTATGGCTGCAGCCCTGCTGTCCTGGGGGATCTCCCCCTGGTGTGCTTTTCCTAGTGGCTGCTTTTTTTGCAGCCTATTTGTTGCCCTGGGACTGCAGCAGGATTTTGGGAGGGAACTTTCAAGTGTTGAAATTATGAAGAAACTCTCTTACTTATCCCATCTTGTACTGAGGGGGTTAAAATGGCTTGTCATTCTTTTGCTCTTGGTCTCCTTGTAATCTCTGTTAGATGAACATTTGTTAAAGGGCTCTGCCTCTAGAAATCCTTAGCCTAGACCACCTGGCATGGTTGGAGCTTGGAGTTGCTTGCTGTAAAGCAGTCAGGAGCTTTCCAGCAGTTGCAGCCAGCTCTGTTTCAAGCAATTTTCTGGATTAAATAATGTAATGTTAGAGGACCTTCCTGTCTTGGCCCTGGAGGTTGGTCCCTTTTAGGGGGTCCAGCTCTCGTTTGGGCTTTTCTGTCCCCTTCAAGAAAGGGCTGGCAAGGAGGGGTACCCAGCACTGATAAAACTGGGCTGAGACTGCTGTGTGCCTAGACTACATTTTTTCATCATTTCTCTGCAGCAATGCTATGATGGACCCAAGCTTTCAAAAAGATTTGGTGAACAGATTAAATCTGCCTGAAAACCTGGGGGGATGCAGACAAGTTGGCAGGTCCCTTGAGAAGCTCTTTAGAAGTTAGGGCTCAAACAGACCTAGAGGGGCAGATGCTGAGTGAACTTGATGCAGCAGCAGAGTTGGCATAGACTAAGCAGCCAAAGGCAGTAGCAGAAACTGCCAGGGGGAGTAATTTATTCCAGGGAGAGTTAGGCACTTAAGAGGGAGGACACTCGCTGGGTACAAGCCTGAGAGAGCTCATCTTCTTAAATGGACTGCATGGCCTGCTTCCAGTGGGATGGCGTGCTGGGCTCTGCTCAGTCCAGGGCAAAAAAACCTGCTTTGGAGCTGCAGGAGGTGAATTAAAGGATGGATCACTGAATACAGTTTTCAAGAAATGTCAGAGTCTTCCATTGTTGTTGGTATGGGCACAGCTCACAGAATTCAAACCAGAATGATGCTGGAGGTGAAGGGAGTACGAAGCAAACTCCTGTCCTCCTCAGCAGAGGGCTGCCCTGTACCAGTGCTGAGCATCTCTTGTGGACCACCCTTTGTCGTGTGCCAGGAGGAGATCTGCAAGTGGGAGATTCTCTCTCTAGCCCAGGGGCAGACCTGCAAGGGGGAAACTTGGGTCCTGGGTGCACCTTGAAAACTCTGTGACACTACTTTGTGGTTTTCCTGTGATTTTGCTGCATGAAGCCACTGAACTTTTTCTGCTGAAAGTGTCAGCTGGGCTTCAAGAGGGCTCCCAAATGTTGTACAATGAAGGTAAATTTTCCCTGGGGTCCACTCGGGGATGCAGGGCAAATTTGGCTTTCATCTGGGCAGTGTTTGCTCTGGCTTCCCACAGAGTCTTCATGTTTTTCTTGACGAGTTTTTCCAGTAAATGGCCATTCTGGGTAAATCAGGTTGCGTATTTCATGCCCCCGATGTGTGTGGCCAGGACACCTGGCCGATAAGGCAGCTGCGATGCTGCCTTTGCAAATGTGAGTGGCATCCCTCTGAGCTGTGCTGCCATCTTTCCCTGCAGATACGAGAAGATGATCAGTGGGATGTACCTGGGGGAAATAGTCCGCAATATTTTGATTGACTTCACCAAACGGGGGTTCCTGTTCAGAGGCCAGATTTCAGAGACACTAAAGACCAGGCACATCTTTGAAACCAAGTTCCTTTCTCAGATTGAGAGGTAAGAGCACTTCACGTGGAGGCCGTTCAGGGTGAAAGAGTGTGGTAGCACTCGTCTGGTGACACTGCTGGAGGGGAGGGACAGCTGGAGAGCATTGCTTGGTTCTGCTCTCAGGAGAGAATTTGGGTTTCATTAAGAGCCTGAATGTGTGCAGAAGGACACTTTACAACAGCATCTGAATTTCTAGAAATGCTGCACTTTAAAGTAATCTCAAAGCCTGTTGAGTCTTAGGAGTCTTAGGAGCAATACGGGGAAGAACCCCAAGGTGGTCATTAAAATTATTTTTCTTGAAATGCCCTTTGGTAAAAAAAGAGAAAGCAAAACAGAGCTGGACTCGAAGCCTCCCTTGATATCTGCACCCCTCTCCCGCACTGCAGCATGGCAATGAATTTATGCTCCATAAATACAGTGGGGTTTGGGGCAGTGGCTTGGCCGAGGGAAAGCATTGATTTAACACTGCTCTCTTCTGCTTCTGCAGTGACAGGTTAGCCTTGCTGCAGGTGCGAGCCATCCTCCAGCAGCTGGGCCTCAACAGCACCTGCGACGACAGTATCATTGTCAAGACGGTGTGCGGAGCGGTGTCGAGGCGAGCAGCTCAGTTGTGCGGCGCTGGAATGGCTGCTGTTGTAGATAAAATTAGGGAGAACAGAGGATTAGAGCACCTGGAGATAACGGTTGGTGTGGATGGGACTCTGTACAAACTACATCCACAGTGAGTATTGAGCTCTGCAGGGTTTGGTTGCCTGCCATCTGTAGCGTGTTGCTTGTACGTCCTTGCTCTTGACGCACCAAACTGGTTGCTCTTACTTGCTGGGATGAGAGCCAGGGAAAAGAGTCTTCATCAGGGGTGGTCAGGACTTTCTAAAGGGCAACCAGAAGATCAAGAAACACTTCTGAGTGATTCTTGTGGCAGCAACAAACTGAAGGGGACGCAGCTTGCCAAACAAGTTGGAAGCTGCAGCAGAAGGGAAGGATCTGTTGGCTATGCAAGGGCAATGACAGAGTGGTACTGAAATGTCTTAGGCCTCTGGAGAGGATGTGTCTGTTCAGTGTGCAGAGGAGATGGACTGCTGCAGGGCGATGGCAGGTGAGAGCAGGAGTCTAAAAGAGCTGGCAGGAAGAGAGGATGAGTGCCCATCTCTGATGTGCATGGAGGGAGATGGGTGGGAAGGAGATGACTGTGCATGGTCTCTTTTCTCCTCTTCGCTGTAGTGCTAGCACTCCAGGTTTAACCCCATACAGACAGAGAGGCAGGGAAGAGATGCACGTGCTTTTTTTTCTGTCAGCTCCCAGTCTTCAAATCCACCCTAGTTTCCAGCACTTTAGTTCTCTCCCTGTTGCAAGAAGGAGCCCCCCAAAGTCCTGTGGCAGTGCTACGCTCTGCGGGTGCTGCAGGACCCCCCTCACCCACTGCCCTTGTTTTCTTTCACAGCTTTTCAAGGATCATGCACCAAACAGTCAAAGACCTGGCACCCAACTGCGACGTAACCTTCCTGCTGTCGGAGGACGGCAGCGGGAAAGGGGCAGCGCTCATTACAGCGGTGGGATGCAGGCTTCGCGATGCCGAGCAGAACTGAACTCCACGGTCCTGGCCCCGATTCTGTCTTGTGAGCAACTTTCTCATAAAGCAGAGACTGCATAGTCAGAACTGGTAAAAACCCAGAACTCACTGCTTTGTCGGGGGAAAAAAAAAATACGACTAATGACATAAAAAAATAGGATACAAGATAGAATGTGTGCTGTTAATAATATCTCCTGTTTCTGGACCCCAGTCTGCATGTTTCTTATTCACCTTGTTAGTACCTTCCCCATCTGTAGGTCATGGAAAAAACAGTCTATAATTTCTGCAGCTGTCAAAAATCGATCGTTGTCTGAGACAAAATTGCCCCCAAGTGATGTGCGTTGAGAGCTGCTGTTGCATCGTACCAAATGTGTCCTTTGCAGCATCCCTGTTAAGCGCACCGCTGGCACGCTGACCACCAGACCTGGGTGTTGATGCTTTTAGTGAAGGGGAAGCAACAGTTCCCTCCTGCATATCTACCTGCTGTTGTTTCGTCTGCAGCGATTGTGAAAACACTATGGTGTGTCAGCACTGTGCACGCACGTAACTCTGTAGTGGGACTTGACAACTCGACTTACTTGCTTCCTCGATGCCTGTTTTGTCATGGTAAAAGTAAACGCCCTCGTCCCACAGATCTGGTTCCACTGGTATTTCCCATTGCTTCTGTGAATAGTGTTGTGTTACTGGGTGAAAGCTGTCACGTTTTGGCAAGAAATCCCTAGCGAGTCAATCAAAGTGGTTGGTGACTGGGGTAATCCAAATCTCCAGACCTGGGAAATTGGTAGATTTATGGTCCCTACACAGGCTGTGCCGTATTCTTCTGTCTAAGAGTTCTTATGAAAATATTTTCTATCTCTTCTTGTTAGTCTAGATCAGGGCGCTGCAGCTGTCCTTCTACTGAACCTGCAGCTAGACGGTGTCACTCGGATGTGTATCCTTCCGTCTCTCGCCTTAAATGGGTATTTGATTCCACACAAAGCTTTAATCTTCAATACCGTTAAGCAGCCACTCAAAACCACACTCAGCTAGAATTAGTGATCAGAAAGGAGTAGGAGAGTTTGATTTTGATCTTGCCTTTGAGGACCTGTGTGCGTAAACTCGACAAACCGCCAAGCCAAAATCAAACCCAAGGACTAAAGCAGCAGCAAAGATCATATATTGACACTTGGAGTATCCTGTCCTCTGTCGAGTTGATACCAGTTACATTACTTTAAATTGAGAAGAGGTTAGGAAGGCAAATGTTGAAGAACATTTGCAAGTCATTCCACTTTCTGCACGGAGGGAGACCACACAGTAGTCCTTAATTCCCGCTCTTCTACCAAAAATGAATTTGAGGTGTCTGCATGGTTTTCCCTGCTGCCTTTTCCTGCAGAAAGTAGATGGAAATTTGCAGGCTACTCCTCCGTATCCTCGTTCCTCTCGCCTAAGATTTGGATTGCCCTACCTATCGATAACATTTCAATATGCATTATGGTGCATTGTGAGTGAATGTTGTAAAGTAACATGTGAGTCACAAACAGTCATTGCAGCTTTAAGTGTGTGTCTACCTGAAAATTTGCATGCCTAACTGGTTTTGCAAAGGTAGAGAGTCTTTTTACTTTGCACACTAGTAGCTCCGATACTAGTGTTACGTGATACTTGTACAAATATTAAACTTTTTTGATGTGCGTTAACTGGCGTTTAGTGGTTCTTTCTGGAAGAGGTGCTGTTGGCTGGTGGCTTAGTGCTTTGGGAAGAGCTATTGTGTAGGGAGAGCTGCAACCTAATCCCAGTGGTGCCTGCGTTTTGTGTGTGTGTTTTTATTCCCGGGCATTCGGGGTCAGATTCAAACAGGGTGGATTTCACCCAGGTCCCCAGGCCTCGTGTTTCCTAATGTAGTTCAGCAGAGGCAGAGAGCTGACAACACCCAAATCTCAGGGGGTACGTAGCTTGTCCGGGTGCATCTCATGCCCGGGGATCTGCAGTGCAGGAAAAGCTCAGCCCACAGCACCAAAGCTGATGGGATTCTGTTAGGCTTTGCCAGATACACGGTGACGGATACGTTACAGCCACTGTGTCCCCGCAGAAGTCTGGTGCCTGTGAGAGTCCGTAAGCTCCTGGTGTGCATAGGGTTAATGTTTGCAGAATCGCAGTATCAGGTGCTCATACACCGCTGGTTTGCACATGCTGTGTTGGAGTTGGGTATGAAAGCCCCTTTTGCATACACAAAAGTCGTGCTTCTCCAATAACACATCTTACGTTACAGCTTGAATAGTCTCTGACACCCTTGATGTGCAGCTATGACCCCAAATAGGAGACAGAAGAAGGTGAGAAACTTTTTGGGCACAGGGGGACACGTTGCGTTTTAATTGCTTGAAGATTTGCAAATCTTATGCCTGCGGTCGGCGGTGCTGTAGGGGTGGTGTGAGCCGAGCCTGGGGACCTGGCTTTGGAGATCTGTGGCATCTGAGGGCTGGGCTCAGTGCAGGGTAGAAGATGAACGAGAAGTGGAAGTTAAACTTGGTCTCAGGGTGACTGTGAGTTTTGGAGATGCTGGCATAGGTCGTTTTGTTTATTGGATCCAGCTCATAACAAATAGGGAGTGAGTTTGTGTTTCTAACAGCGCAACTTTTCCTACTGTGGGCCATAGGTGATGTACTTGATAAGTAAGACATGTAAGATAAGTAAGTTCTTTTCCAAAGGGAGACCTGGTGGGGTTTTCATTTCCAGAATACTTCTTACCCCTAAGAAACTGTTCCAAGTGAATCACAAGCTATAACTGTCTGAAGAAATGTCTCCGATGTTATCCAAGCAATGACTGAAATGTCTTACTTAAAGCTTTTCGGCTTGGTGAATAAAATCATAGTCCTCTTAATTGTTAAGCTGTAATTACTGCAATATGAACACAAAAATCTTATATTTCCTGGGGAAAAGACCATTTGCATACCACTGTTGTAATGTCATCCGCTCTTTACTCCTCTGGGGGTTCTCTCAGAAGCCTTTTGAATGGGTTTTAAAACAAGCAGACTTTGTTTTGTTTTGTTTTCTTAAGAAAATAGCAGAAGGCAAAATAAAGTGTTTCTAAACTTCTGAACCCCGTTCTGTGCTTTTTGTTCATTCCTTTGCCATAAAAAAATGAGATTCTTCAAATGTTTTTCTTTACTGACTGCAGGGACTCCATTGCTGCTTAGAGTAGAAGTAACTGCAGCGGAGGGATTGATTGCTGGTTTACTGCTGCCTGGTGTTTTATCCCATCTGTATTTGTTTGAAGAATTGCATGTATTTACTCTGGAGCATGGTGTTCCTGCTGCCTCGTGTATCACGGGAAATAATGTAACCTACCTTGGTGTGCCTTTTCTTCCAGTGTCTTAACAAGGGCTCAGAGCATCCCTACTTTCTTAGCTGTTGCTATTTCAAGCAGAGAAGCTTCTTGGGATCTGCAGTTTGAATCCTTCAGGGCACGGGGAGTTTGACTTGCAACCTGAAGAAATCACCCTCTGCTTTCTGCACATGAACAAGGGAGATGCCTTGAGCTGTCAGAAAACATCAGTGCCTGCCAAGGACTGCACAGGGAAGGGGGACACAGCATGTGCATGACACTTGAGCATCAGAAATAGGGGCTGGCTGGCTGTTAAGGGGTGATGGAAGATGGAGGGGAAGATGGGATGCTCAGGATAGGCCTGTTTGGTCTAAAAAGATCCCTAGTGGAAAACTGCAGGAATTAAAGGGTTTAAAGGCCCTGCAATGACATCAGCTGGGCATGGGAGGGGTTCAGCTTATGTATACAAAATAGTGAACTCTGTGTGTAGGTGTCCTTCAGTTCCTCCAAGCAAGAGTCTTTGCAACCTCCAGTCCAATCCCAGAGATGTGTGCCTTGAAGAGTGTCCCTCCCAGGTGGTTTTGAATCCCTTCAGAAGGAAGACTTGGTGGTGGCTGTCTCTAAATGCCTCTTACTGGTCTCTCTCTGCCCTGCATGCACCCCAGCCTCAGGAAGAGCAGGCTGGCCAGTTAAGGGCAGCAGAGATAATGTCTAGGCTAGAAACTACCTGCTGGAGTGATTTTAAATAATGAACTTTTAAAAAGGATATCCAGCCCTGTGCCCTGTTGTCCCATTAGTGAGAGAAGTTTGTTGGGCCTCTGTAACAGAATTGTTCTCCACAGCAGCCAGGGAGGTGAAGAAGATTAAGTGGAGAAGGAAGATCTATCTGCTGGTTCCTGTATGAAACAGACTTGGGAATTTAAGCCTCACCACACTTTGTAGTTTTGCTTTCAGAGAGTAAAGGGGAATATTTCAAATAGCTGGATCTCCTCGACACTGTAGGATGCAAAGGTATGCCTGTGGGAGATTATATACAAACCTGTCACGAAAGGTGAAGGTGATTGTTGGGTGCTACTTACCACACTGGTATCAAATGCTGTATTTTGTATAATGTTCATATTTCAGCTTCTCCTGCGTGCCTGCACATAATGCCTTGGGCTTTGAAGATCACATGTTTCAGCCTTTATTTTCATGTCTGAGAAGAGCAGTGATGATAAATATGGGGTAAGTCTGGAAAGGGAAGATGAAGGGACTAGCTGGGAAAAGACAGCAATGGGTCAGACTGGGGTTAGGACTAGGAGGAGGGAAAGGTTGTGGATGCAGAGATTGGTCCGTGAGCCCTAACCAAGCCAGAGCATCCCAAAACTGGCTACTGACTCCTTAGAGAGCCTTGCTCTGCACATTAGGCACCACAATTAACTGTGTGAGGTTGTGAGAATCACTTGGGCACAGTTTAATAGGAAAATTACATCATATTTTGGTAGAAGGTTATAGAAATCCATGTAATGATGACATCTTAAGGAACTATTTCTCACTTTTAACTGATGAGAGAGGGTGCTGGTGAAATTGCAGGCATGAAAATCCCAGAATTCAGAATGTTTTCAGGGCAGGCTTTTCAGTCTGGATGTGTTAGTATTTGCCTTTGTTGTAAAGAAGCTTTGTTCCATGGTCTTGTCCACCTTGGAGCTGCTGAGCCACGGGACTTAGCTGCCCACTCAGCCCTACGGGTCCACCCAAACTGGGCCAGCCTTTCTACTCCATCACTGGTTTTCCAGATTTAAGTGTCTCAGAGGAACAGAAAGCAAGAGAGTGCTGTCTGGAAGAGAGTAAATGATGATATCCTGATTGGCACTGCTTCAGGTCTGCTTCACTGCTTTTTTACCTTCGCGGGCAAAACCTCTCTGCTCTGTATTGCAGTTGTTAGTGTAAGGGAGGGCTGAATTTGCATCCAAAGCGGGTAATATTTGGACCTGCATGGATATAAGTATTATCAACAGACTGCTTTTAATGCTGATGGCACCTGAAGAAGTCCTTTAGGAAACAGTTGCTCCAGAAAAAAAGACCTGCCTCAGGCTTCTACAATCTGCTGCCTTGAAATGGTCCACTAGGATAGAGCCAGAACCCGGAGGAGAAAATCAAATCGTTCACTAGGTGAGGGTAAATGATGCTTTATCTTTCTCATTTAATTGAGTTTCTGTGTTGAAACTTCTTGTTCTTGATTTCCTGTGGGTTGTCTGGTAAAAAGATGGGGATGTAAGTCTATGTTTGTCTCTCTCAGTTGCTTTTATGCATGGACACCAGCGGAAGGCTAATTTGAAGCCAGAACGAAACCTGTAAATGGAAGAAAAGAAACAAAATGGTGAAATGATCTTTTTAATTGCCCAGAGAAAGAACAAATGCATGGATTTGTTCTACCTCTGAATAACCATGGAAATAAAAAGTTTCTCTTGAATTCGAAGGAGTGAGGTGAAGGACTAAAGGTATAAAACCACGGAGGGAAGAGCAATAGGGGTTTATGATCAGATTTCCTTCTGTTTTGAGTAAATATATAAGATCAGTAAATGGCAGGATGTTTGATGTGTGCTGACCATGCTGATAACAGCATTTGTGAGAAGCAGAGTATTTGAGGGAAGTACAGATGCGTAACCCAGGCATAATTAAATGAGGAAGCTGCTTTCTGAAAGAAATGGATGTTAAATGCAGGTTGGCCGAACAGGCTGCAAAACTTCCTTCTTCTGCAAGCTTATGGGCAGGATGCTGCTTGAAGCACAGGGCAGCCAGAGCAGCTCCCCACACAATGCATCCTGCTGCAGCAGCATCCTGAGGGCAGCCTGTCCTCCCTCAGTGCAGAGCAAGAGAGACATCTCTTGGCACGATGGGGTTGTGCTCTCCAGCTGCTGGCTGGTAGCAGCCTGTCCAGACAGGCTCTTGGCAGGTCTCCCGTGGGCTGCTCCTGATCCCCACGGGGTGACCCAGTGCCTGCATGGGGGGCTCAGGGCTATGCTGAGAGAGATGGTGGCCCAGGAGGAGCTGGTGGTTGAGCCAGCCCTGCATTAGGTCAGCAAATATGTTGCAGGGATTACAGATTCCTCTCTCTTTCCTTGGAAATAAAGCTGTCTGCATGTGCCAGTGTGGCCGTGCTGATTGTACGCCTGCTGCCTGCACTTTATTTGGAGGCAGAAAATCTTACCAGTTGAGTTAATATCTCACTCTCAGAGTGCGGCTCATCTCACATTATTATCAGAGTATAAATTAACTTGTCTACCCAGCCTACAGACTGCAGTTGAAAATCTCAGTTTTTCTCACTTCCAGAGATTAATGCTTTTTCCGGCTGAGATTTTTGTTTTCTCTGTGCACATATGTGCAGGCTACTCACCTTTGGTTCAGACAGCAGTATATGATGGGGTTGTACATCGTTGAACTCATGGCAAGGAGAAAGATTGCAAGATAAACCTGCTGAATGTACTTCTGCTGGTAGATGTCTTCCTTGAAGCTCCCCAGGATGAAGTATATGTGATAAGGCAGCCAGCAGACAGCAAAAATGATCACAACTACCACCATGGTCTTCACAAACTACAAAAACAAAACCAGTGTATTATTCCTGGGCCTCTGGGTTGATGGTCTGGGCTTGCTGGAGGAATGGGAAATGCTGCTTTTGGTTTGGGTCTGGTTTGTCTTCTTGAAGTGCTGCATATGATATGTAGACCGGGGCTGCTATGGCAAAGAAACCAGCCCTGATGATGGAAACCAGGAACTGGGAGAGAGTTAGAGCCAGTGTTACCCACTGCACAAAGTGGACTTTCTGCAGAGGAGATGCTACATCGGAGAGATCTGGTAGGGAAATGTGGTAACTGCTCTTACGCTGAAACCTCTCCACTCTGTCCAGGATTTTTCCCTGGTGTGGAGTCACTGGACACCAAGCTTTAGCTTTACTCTCTAAGGACTGCTGGGAACTGGCCCGCTGCCTACCAATGTGAGCCTTTCTTCCTTGCAGGCTGGCTTGTGCATGTAGATCACCATTTTTTTCATACTTGTGATGCTCTTTGCCTTGGCCCAAAATATTTTGTCAGCCTTTCATTCCCAAACCCACAAGATTTTTGTATCAAAGGCAAGCTCCATTTTGGAACTGGAGCCAGCAGAGCTGGTGTGCTGAGGATAATTATTTTTAAGTTTCACTTCTGACCTTTTTTTTGGCATTAACTTGGTGTTCGTAGCAGGCTCTGTTCAGGTGGTTGCCTGGAACCGCACTGCTCCACAGAGTAATTCCTATAATGCTGTATGCCACAAACATCACCATTAAAGGCAGCAAATAAATCAACACGATCACTGCAATGTGATACCTGAAAAAGAACAAGCACATTTTCATAGTCAGCATGTTTCCTGAAGGGATCTTTCAGAAATTTTCTATTGGACATGTATCTGGCTCCCATTAACTTCAGCCCCAAAGCATGAAGAAGCCAAAAGTTTGCCTACAAACATCGTTACAGGGACTCCTCTAAACAGCAGAAGCTCGTGTCTCTTGTGGTGTGATGAATAGCCCTTGGACTGGATTCACTTCTCTTTCAAGACTGAGTGCTATCATTTATCTTTTATCAGAGGGTTACAGTCCATGGCCATCAGCACTGAACTTTGCTATCCCACCACCGTCAGGAAAGACAGATGTCTGAGACTCGTGGCTGTAGAAATGCAAACCTTTACATTACAGGTATGGAAAAGGAATGTTCTGAAAACTACAGAGTAACCTGACAAATGCAATAGTGTCAACAGCTTAATTCGGCAACACGGAAAAAAACCTGGACTGAGGACTGCAGAACGTAGCTGGCTGCTAAAAGGGTGCACAGAGTCGGCAGGGAAGGCTCCGCAGATAGGTGGGAATGTTGCCTGCCTACAGCACGCAGAAAGTGAGTGGCAGTCATTGCTGTAGTTGTGTTGCTGGCTGTTTCTATTTGTGTGTGCATGCACAGTGACCGGTCGCCAACAGGCTACTCGCTTACTGCCCCAGCTGAAAGCACTGGCATCTCCTTCGGCCGTGTTTTAGCTCAGCCTGTCCTAGCTTTCCATGTTATCCTGCAAACTTCTGCTGGTTCCCTCCTGCTGGGGGTTGATTATTTTAAGCAACCACCATTTATGGGGAGGGAACAGCCTGCTCACTCAGTTACAGCAGCTGTCAAATTAACATAAACAGTGTAAAAATGAGGATTAGGCGGGAGGGCTCTGGCACAGGCTGCTGGCAGAGACCACAAAAGGCTGGGTGCAAATGGTCTTTCTCAGTCTGACAATGCTCTGGAGTTCCTCGCTGCATTAGTGAGCAGGGTCACCTGCTTTGCACAGCGCTGTCACAATGGGTGTTGGGGCACTTAGTGGTGATTGCTCCTCAGGGTGGTTGCAAATATCAGAGCAGTGGCTGCATACGGAAAAATACTATATTTGTGAAATGTGGCAAGTTCATCCCTGCCTGTTTTCCACCATTCCCTGTTGCCCTCAGAGCGGTGCCTCTCTTGAAGGTCTAACACTGTGTGTGGAGCACAGCAAAGCCCTTTTAGAGTCCCCATGCTGGGAAGATGAGGAGAGGATGGGAGGCTGTGCTTGAGCAGATGGCAAAAAGAAACTTTTAGTCTCAGAGTTCTGCTGCTTTGTTACATAATTAACCTTTCACTAGAAAATAAATCCTCTGTGGTTAGGGTTCATTAGTTTGGTTAAACTTCTACAAATCCAGTCCCTTCATATCCAGTATTTCTCAGATACTGGTAGTCACAGTAGCACATTGGTTAGTTTGTTTTTGTTAATATATATTCTTGTTTCTATCACAATTCTACATATTTTTCATACAGAAAAGGATTTTCCTTTCTTTTGAAATCTAGAAATCTTGAAGGCTGGTTTTACTCAACTACAAAGGATTTGGAGGACCTACTGCCAGAGGAACCTGGGTGTCCATTCATTTGTTTTTTTTCTTTGGGTTTCTTAGCATTTTTTTCCCTTGCTATTTGGACTAGCACAAGAATGGCTGCAAGTGGCTTTTTCTCCATGGTCTGTATTGCAGGCATCTGTACCAACAGATCATCAGCACATCTTCCAACTTCTTTTCTAGGAGAGCTACCGAAACCTGCAAATCTGAGGCTGTTCAGGGAGAGTGAGCTGGCAAATGAAGTGATGTGTTGTGTTCGGGAGCTGCTGCTCTGCAGCTGGGGATCCCAGAAAGAACCTGTCCCATTTTATTTTATTTTTTTTGTTGCCTTCAGGACCAGCTTTTCCAGCCGGCAGAGATTTTGTCAGTGTGCTGGGAAACTCTTCTTTCAACCTGTGCATGTGGGATGAAGAAACCTCACAATTTTCATCTGAATGAAACAGTCATCAGTGACTTACATCTAAGTGATTATCTACTATCCCTTCTTCTCAGGCAATAGGAGCCTGGCATGTGCCACGGGGTGCCAACCAAGAAGCTTTGGGAGGAACATAACCCAACATGATAAGGAGCCTGATTTTACTCTTTGCTCTTCTGTGACTAGAGACTGGGGACAACTGACTACCAGTGGCTGAATATGCTGCAGCTTGGCCAAACTTACATGAAGCATGTGGAACTTTGCCCATATTAGTGTGAAAACCAGCTTGTTTGGTAATAACTAACCATAGGAAGCATCCAGCTGTCTGACAGAGAGGAAGACTAAGAAGGGAAGAACGTCCCTGGTGTATGCAGCTGGGCGGAAGTGTTCACAGTGAAGAATGGCTGTGAGGAGTTTAGCACTTGGTTTTGGTTTGAAAAATGGTTTCCATTTTCTTAATCAATTTGTTCCTTTTCTGCAGTTCTTCCATTACTACTTCATATAAATATGTTTTGCTTGATAAATTTCTCAAACTGCTCTATGTATCACGTGCTTTCTATAATGATTCATCACAGCAAATGTGGGTTATGGCTTGTTTCATCTGGCTGAACAACCTTGCTGTAAAGTAGGAGGAAATTGCTGTGAGGGCTAGGAGCTTTGGGAAGTGCAGATGTGTGCTGAGATAAAGTCAGTCTATAAAACCTTAGGGTGTTTGAAATATGCTCTTCGGGGGGTTATTTGTTGGGGACTTTTTTGGTGTGGTTGGTTGGTAGGGTTTTTTTCCCCACCACAAAGAACAGCATAATTTTTGGCTAATTATGTGGCTTCACAGCATCACTTCTGCACAAATTGGGTCTTTTCTTATTTCTCTTACGTGAGCTGGTGCTTGGATCCGACGTCGTCGGGCCAGACGACGATGCATTTCATCGTTCCATTGTCCATCATGATCTCAGCATAGAAGCACTGCGGGAAGGCAAGCCCAAATGCCACCAGCCAGATTATTGCTATGATGATTCTGGTGCTTCCAGCAGAGAGCCTGGGCTTGAAGGGATAAATTATTGCCACATACCTGCAAGAAAAACAGGTAATGCTTTTACAGTTGCCTTAGTAAGCTATACAACAAATACCCTCCCCAGGAGGGTATAGTGAGCTTTATTTATAGTGATGTTTTGATACGTTCCAGGCTATAAATAATTAGAAGGAGCTAAATCCTTTCTGAAGAGAATGGTTGCAAGACTTAGGGCAGAATAGATTAAACCCATGTGGATGGATGCTTCTGGTGTGAGGGGGAAGCAGTCACCTAAGCCTTCTGCATAGCGTCTTTGCAAGTGTTCCTCCTACTCTGACTTTTTCTTTGTTTTCTTTTTTTAAATAATTTTTCAAATGCTTTATGTGTTTGGTCTGAAATTTCATGCTGTGACTGTTAGTGTTAGTTTGGGGTTATGCACTGCTTAATACTGCGCTCCTTTCTCCTTCCTCTACCAAAAAAACTCTTCAAACACACTCTTTCCCCCCCAGTTATGTCAATCTCCTCTGACACCCCTGTATTATCACAATAGCAGACTGGGCTCTGAATTTCCCCCTACTGATTAGCCATGGAAAACCCTCATGCCATCCACCTCTGCCCATAAATGCTGGAGCCCTCGTACTTGCAGGGGAAGGGAAAGGCTGACCCTTTCATCCCACACCTGCTCAGAGCCCTCAAGGCACATCTGACTGACTATTAAGTTACTTGCAAGCCTGTGGCACTCTCTGGTTTTAAGTTCCCCGTGTAGAAATGTGTTGTATCGTAATGAGTACATAATCAATTATGCATTTCTTGTCATGCTTTCCCTACTCTCTGTGTGGTTGTTACAAAGGCAAAAGAGAGTGGAAAATGCCAATTGCCTCCCAGTTTTCCTAGCTGACAAACTGTGGCTGTCTCTAGGCCAGGCTGTGGGGAGGGAGTTCTGCCCAGCTGCTGCTGAAGGACAGAGGGTGGCTGCATGGACAGATGACACAGCAAGCCAGCCAGAGCTGCATGGCAGCGGAGCCTTATTTAGCTATAAAATTGTAATGTCACCTCGCTTTTCTTTAGCTCACTGTAGGCAGCATTATACAGCGCTCAAACCTGGTCAGGGAGGAATCAAGGGGGAAATGTTCTCCAGAATATTTGCCAAAAGAAGTGTCCAAATCAATGATCTGTTGCTCTCAGTAAATGGCAAGTCCTGGGTATAAATGATGCTTCTCACTGTGCTGCTGCAGCGGCCTGTGTTGCAGATATCAAATGTATTACAGGGCTCTGGGTGAAGTCTTTCTCACTAGGACAGGGATGCACCCCTGGGGTGAGATGCACTTTTAGGCAAGCTCCTGCAAGTTGCCAGATTGAATCTGTTGAGATCTGGCCGCTCTTGCTGTGTGGCAGGGCTGCCTGTGCTGCCCTGCTGCTCATGCTCCCTGTGCTGTCTTCCAGTGCCCCCCTCCCCATGACATCCCAGGAGGCTAGGACCATGATCCCAACACCCTGCCTCCCGTCCTCATCCCACGCAGACAAAACAAGCAGAATTTCAGAAACGTTTTAGCACTTTCCAAAGAGGGCCTAGGAGACTTTGCTCTCTGGAGTGTGTAACCCGAGTTGATACATTACGTTTCTGCCCGGAGTGCAGTGGAAAGTGTGATGTGGAAGCAGCTGCTCCGTTACACAGAGCAGCTCCGAATGGGGAAACAAAGTGGTCCTAAACCCAACAGCAAGCAGTATCACCAGGGCTTTTTTTCCACGGCAGACAGAAATGTCTTATAGAGCTGTCACTTCTTAGCCTTCTTCCTTGCAAGAAACCAGATCAAAAGACATTGTTTTATCAAACAACAAAGCCCAAGTGGATGCAAGTTCTCATGACAATAAACGGAAGGCGCAAGTTTCCAGGAGACAGTGTCAGGATCTATTTTAAGGTTAAGCAAAGAATAGCTAAATATGGTTTGCAGTCAGATGCCAAGTTTTCTTTCTGATCTGTGCCATGTGACTAAAGAGATTCTTGGCTGTATAGGTACTTTCACCGAAAGCCCCCAAGGAACAAGAGCAGGGAGATGTGAGAATAGGCTGAAATGGTTTTATTTAAAAAGAACCCCAAAACATTCTTTGGCAGATCGTATGTACGAAATAGCAGTTACCAACAACCCTTGACCTAAAGCCAGGAACAGCAAAAGACTATTTGAGTCTAAAACTGAGCTGCTGTTGCTTATAAATAGGGATTTGCTTTCATCTGGACAACTACAGGCTGATAAACACAGCGCTCATCCCTGTGCTTGCTCGCAATCCTTCCAGCGGCCACAGGGACCACTGCCCTGGATCGTGCCACATCCCCAGCTCCCACGTGGGCAAAGCTGCCTTTTCCCTGCTAGTTTGTTTCTCTGGTTTGATTTGTCTATCACTTGCTTCCCTGGGTGTGCTGAGCTGAGCTGCAAGCAGGGGCAGGAGTTACAAAAGCAACCTCAAAGACTCACAGAGTGATGCTTTTCAGGTGGCTCCAGAGGGACTCTGTCTCCACTCCCAAGGGCCCTTCGTGGATATATGCACTTGATAAGGAACAGGGGGAACCTGAAGGAAACTGCCAAATCAGTAGGAGGGCTTGATAAAGAGCCACCAGGTATTTCTGGACACGGTGCCCAGCTGCCTGAGGGGCAACCTTCACTGTGGGCTTGCAGCAGGGATGGAGGATGGAGAAGGTACAAATGTTCCCCGTGCCATGCAGAGTGAGGAAGAAATGGAGGGAAGATGGGAAGGGTGGAGAGAAGGAGAGCAGAGAGATTACAAGAGACCTTAACCTCCTCAACTTCTTTTACATGCCATTGCCATTAAGAGAGGAAATTCCCATGGACTTTTGGCCACTTTCTAGTAAAAAGAAAAAACACATCACACTACTTAGCAATGAGCTGTAAACACATTCAGACTCCACAAATTTAAGCTTGAGTAAAGGAGACTTGGCAGATAGGAGAAAGTATTATGAAAATACCAAATTACCTCAGAAGTCAAACAAAATCACTGTAATTACTTTCCTCCCTCTTGGAATAAATCATCCTTGTGAACTATAGGAGCAGCCTCTGCCACTTCTGATCCAATTCCCATTATTTCATGTGGTTTGCTGGACTCACAAGTGGGATTGTGGATGGTGATACTTTCAGCATCCTGCCACATGAATATATTCATATATTCGACTCTGTCCAAATGAGAGGTCCTTCTTGTAGTATAAAAAACACGTTTGCAGGGTGACTGGGAAACAATTTATGATCAGTAACATTGGACTGATAAAATACCAGCCATTTCCACTTGTTACACAATTGGGTGTGATTCAGACCGGGGATAAGACAGAAGAACCTTTCATGCCATAACTGGTATCTAGCCCTGTAGTCTATTTGCCTGGCACCCCTGATAAGACACCTGACACAGAAGATGAAAGCCAATTGCACAAAGTATTGCAATAGGTTTTTTTATAACTTACAGTAGATTTTTCAGACCTTATCTTCTCCATTCGCCTCTTACCTCTCTGCAGCCACGGCTGTCAAGGAGTAGATGCTCACAAACATTGCGGTGATAGGGAACCAGTTCTGAAACCTGCAGAATTCCTCACCAAAATACCAGACGTTGTGACTGGCGTAAATAAAATTGAAGATGGTATTGAAAGCGGACATCAGCAAATCCGAAAGAGCCAAATTAACAATAAAGTAATTGGTAGCAGTCCTCATTCTTCTGTGTGCAAGAATAATCCAGATGATGGTGACGTTGCCAATGACTGATGTGATAACGATGAAGGAATAGGTGATAGCCCACAAAGCAATTTGCCATCCTGGCTGTGTAAACTGGGTTACCGCTGTCCAGTTGCCACTGTCCTCGAGGGAGTTAGCCTGCGAAATGTTGCTGGTGTTTAAAATGGAAAATGTGCTCATGTCTTTTTCTTCGGCTAAGCATAAAATAAAATCTTCTGGCATCTGCTCATTTTTTTGCAGTAGATGCTGGTGTTCTGAATCCCCATACATATGACTCGGTGTCATTAGAAAGACATCGGAATGAGGTGGCTTATGTCCTCTTGTCCCATTTTCCAAGGGATGAAATGAAGTTCCAGGAGGAGATGACTGGTACTGAGGGCTGGCTCCTTGCCTGGCATCTTAACCTATTCTTGAAGAGCAAAAACTAAAGAATAACTCTCCCCCTTCAATTTCTTTTTCCTCATAAAATGGAAGAAAAAATGGAAGAAAAAAAAAAAAGGCAGGGGGAGAGGAAGATGTTTTCCAGGTCAGTGACAGGCAGTGTCTTCTTTAGATTATTTTTAGAGCCAAGAAAAAAATAAATGGAATTATCAAGCCAGAGAACACTTCAATTGCAGTGGGAATCCTTCTTTTTCAGGGTAGCTGTTTTCCGAGGCACCGGGTATCTGAATCCTCTGTGTCAGGACTGAGGACATTCAGCTTTCCTCGCCTGTGAACTGTTGAGTGTGAGGCAACAGTTGTACTGGGATAAATCCTCCACAAGTTTTAAGGGAACTTTGAAAAGAGGTGGAGACTCTTGCAGGCAGAAACTAAACAACCAATTTGACATTAAACGAAACGTGGCAAAGTGGTACTTGAAACTTCTCTTTCTTTCTTTTCCCTCTCCATTAGTTTAGAAATAACCTCTGAAATGGATGTGCTGCTTTATCAGGGTTTTACAGGCTTAAATGCAAGGGTTGCTACTGTGCCAGGTTTACCATTCCTGCAATCCTTGCATTTCCAGGACCCTCTTGGGCTTCCTGTGAGCAAGAAAGAAAGAAAACATATTCAGCACCATTTTAGCAAGGTGGTCTTGCTCTCTTCAACTTTTTGGAGGCTTATCTGCATTTTTTATACATTTTACTTCATGGTGACTGCCCTGTATGATGTGGCTTGAGCAGCCATATTTAGATTGGGTACGATTCAATTTATTTCAATTGCAGCAACATGTCCTGTTGGTGCTTGAAGGGTCATCATGCCAGCAGAGAGGCACTTGTGAAGTCTGGACCGAAGGTGGGGCTACTAATAAGGCTTCAGTGGGAAGCTGGCATCCAGGGTCTCATCCGGAGCTCCAGCAATCCTTCTCCAGCTACTTTCTAGCACAGTCATCCAGAGGAGCCTCAGCTCCCAGCCCCCAAGCTCCACAACGCTGAGGGGCTGAAAAGGGTCATTCACCCAGACTGCTGTATCCGTTTTCCCTGTGTGTGCTGCCTCAGCAGTATCTGGTCCTTATAGGAAAGGGGAACCTCTGTCTCCCCACCTCTGCTCCGCACGTAGCGCTCTTGCTTGCTCTCAGCTTTGTATTAAATGACATAAACACAAGCAACACATTGAGGCTGAGATTTCAAAGAGTACTTGGCACTGTTTCATGCCTGTTCTGCTGGAAGCTAAAAGTGTTTTGTACTAAAACCTGTTTTCAGATATTAAACGAATGGCACCGGTTTTCTAGCTCCCCTAGTTCCTGGAGATGCAGCTGTGCCAGGCTTCCCCCTACCAGGGCAGTATTTGTCAGTTTAGGGTCCCTTCCACCAGCTTAGCCTGGACTTTCTCCTTGCTTCATTAATTTCTGGAGGCAGCCTTCAGTTAACCCATCACCTAACCACGGCAACTCTTTAAAGCAGGTTTTCTCTGAGACAGTATTTACCTGAGGGTTGTTAGAAATTATTACCTGTAGTACTACATGTAATTTCTCCTCCTCACGACAGACTTCCCTGCAGGTAATGCTGCTCACTACCTTACCCAGAAACTACAAAATTATGCTCATACTTAGCTTCTCATGTTCATTGCAAAGCTGCTCCAGGCTCCTCTTGAAAGTCTTCCAGTGACACCTCATTAAACAGTTTATGAACCTTCTACTTGCTGTATACAGTCCAGCAGGGCTGTTCATGATTTGCATTATGAACTCAACAGCTAATAGTGTCTTTCATATTTTCTTTTTTCCTTTGGAGTGCTCAAATCTCTTCAGATTCCAAGGAGAATATGAGAAAAAAACCTCCACACATTTAGCTGAGAATGCAGCTAAAGTGTTTTATCAGTCTTTGTTATAGAAAGCAGTGCTTAGAAAAAGAACTGTACTTTTTGATGTTTCAATGGTGAAACCACAACCTCTCTTGGCTGATTTTAAGGATGGCTGGAGTACCCATGTTTCCCAGGAATCTTCCCCAGTTCCTGACCTGTTAACTTTGTTGATGATTGGAGAGGAGCCACCCTTTGGTCAACATTTCATCATACAAGTCAGTGGGGACTTGCTTTTCTTGATACACACCCCTACCTTTTGTTCATTTCCTGGTTGTGCATTGATAAGGTTATCACCCTGGAACCTGGCCAGTGATGTACTTTGTGCTATCAGCCCTTTGGCTGCAAACTGGAGCAATTTCTCCCTAAGGCAGGCTCTAAATTCCTCGGGAAAGTCACACCTGCCTGGCACTATGGGCAAAACCCACCTCCTCAATGATTTTGGGGTTCTACCAGGGAAAGGGACAACCTGAGAGCAGGGGTTCGGGGCTTGGTTGGTTTTGCTGTTGGTTTTGGTTTGTTTTTTTTTATGGGCAGGATTGTTCAAGGTCAGACATTACTTTGATGAGCCACCAATGCCTGAGCAAAGGGTGAGAGATGCAAACAAAAGATGTCTGGAGGGTCAGAGGAGGTGAAATAAGGTGCATTTTGTGTTTTGGAAAAATAGTAAAAGGTAATACAGGCAGAAGAGGCTTTAATTGCATTGCATGTTGGACTCTCCTGTGGGAGGAGAAGAGTAGCTCTGAGAGTGGAAGGTGAGGACCATGGGCATCCACCTTGGGTGGGGCAATGTGCAGCCAGACCACAGCTTTATCAGCCTGGCATGGGCTGGAAGAAAGCAGCAAAAATGCTGCTGGTAACTCTAAAAAGCTCAGGGTCTTTCTGAAACACCTTGGTGCGGGGCTAGCTGCGGGTTCACTTTCCTGTTCTGCAGATCTCCTAAACCCCTGGGTCAACCACTGTGCAAACCATGGCTTTTGAACCGTCCATGCCTTATACCATGTGAAACAACCCCAGTAGTGCTGGAGGTGAGAGAAAATGTGGAAGTCACTGATCCTTAACAAAATCACTGCTAGCTGAGCCTATGGATGGCCTTGGGGGCAGATGCTGTAATGCACGATCTACCTCAGTGCTGGTAGAGATGCCAACTGCTCAGCTGGAAAACTGCAGCTCTCTGGGGAAGAGCTGAAGTGGGGAAGTGCAGCCCAGCAGGACCCTCAGCACCACAGGCAATCCATAGCATCTTATTTTAAACCCCCATTTGTTGCTGAGCTATACTAACTGCATCCAGAAATCTTGCCATTTCATTGTCTAGACGAAACCTGGGATTCAGACAAAGAAAAGGATTATCCAATTTGTTTCGTACAGTTTCATAACAGGAACCTGTTTTGACGTATTGGCTCAGTTCAGAGGGAAAACAACAGGAAAGTGGACATTCCTTTTTACTCAGCTTCCCCATCCAGCCTATTGTGCCCTAAAAAATTATTTGCAGAAATCAGAGCACAAACGACAAGGTAAGACAAACCTGTGCTATTAATCTAGTTAAATACACAACTGTGTATTTAAAAAACCACGACAGGAACACGTTTGGACATGAACGATGCCCGTGAGACACGAAGAACGTGTGGCAAACTCTAATTCCCAGCACTCACACGGTATGTGATGTGATTTCCATCTTGCACGCTGTTGGTAAGTGTCAGGGATATTTGCAGATTTGTCTCAAAACTGAAGCTGTTGATATTTTAGGGGATGAGTACTCTAGGACATTGTATTATGTATTCTTGTCAGCGACCTGGACTGGATTATTTGTTTTGCAGAAGCTGAGTTTAGCACCGCATGCAAAAGCAACAGCACTTTTTATAATAGAATTATCCAGGGATATTTTTTTGGCTTTATAAAAGAGGTTTTGGTAGCAACTACTGGTTTACTGTGCACATCTAGCAAAATGAGGCATGACTGACCACGCACACAGCTCTCTGGTTTTCTACAGACTCTTACTGGGTAATTTAAGAATAAATTCTGCTGCACTTCATCTCCTCCAATGCCAGACGCTGATTTTCAATGCCGTCTGTCCCTGCTCTGGACCGGGATGCAACAACCAACTCTGTGACAGTTGTCTGCCACTTTGAAAGAGACTTTTTTCCCCCTGAGGAAAATAGTCCTTTGTGGGACACAAGTGCAGCACTGCCAGCTTGAAAGGGCTTATTTCATCTCCTAGGCACGAATGGCGTTTGCAGTTCATGATGGCAGTGTAAGACCCAACTGTCAGGGTAGCAGGACATGGATAAATGCCCGCGTCGGCAGAAAAGGCAGCCAGGGCACCGCGCCCGGTCCCTGTTGCACTTACGTGGTGTTATTTTGCAGGATGGGACCCTCTTTGTATGAGTGTTATGATGCAAGGTAAACGCCGTGGTATCGCTGAACTGTGCTGCTGTAGAGCGCAGGGATTCTGCGTGGCCGTGTTTATGTCCCCTGCACCAGAAACCCTGCAGCCAGGCAGCAGCTTCGCATCTAGGTATTTTTGTCTTAAAACTGCAGCTTGGGGGATGCATGGCCTTGCTCCGTCAGATGGCTGGCTGAGAAGCCATAGATCGATTTCCCCCCGCCTTCAGCTGCGGGCTTAGCCCTGAAGGCGCAACCCCTCGGCAAAGGAAACCGCTCAAAAAGAGGGGAAAAAAAAAAAAGAAAATAAATCAAAGCAGCAGCTGCGGCCGGGAGCGTTTCGGAGTCGTTCCCCCCGCTG
>JANHFX010014880.1:25319-42663 GCA_027560015.1 Chloroceryle amazona | reverse complement strand
ATATATATCTGATATATTAGAAACTAGTAGCTATGAACTAAAAAGTTGTCTTGAACTAAATACTCAGACTTATCTTATTGAAAAAAAGATTTGTATTAGCAAGAATAAAAATGGAAATTTGAGCTAAATAAATTTCCCCCCAGTTTATTGCTTTTCTTTTTCTTCCTTTTGTAATTTTCTCATTTCTTGTTTCTGCCCTACATGAGGTTTAGTGCTAGTGCAGATGAGAACTTAACTGCCCAGCCTAGAATTCTTGTCCTTGAAGACTTCTTGAATAATGGCATTCCTCTAATTTTTAATTCACGTGAAATTTGTACATCGGCTGCAATATGTGGTTAGTCTCAGTAATTGGTTTATAAGGTTAATGTAAGAAACTATTAAATATTCATGCAGTCCTTTTATCTTTATGGCTGTCATGACAGCAATGTGTACTCTTTCCAGAAGGTAAGGAGAAAGGTTTATTTGAATCAAAGTAAATTGGAATGATTAATAAACAGAAAACCACTTCCTCTCTCTCTTTAATGTAAATATCCCTCTTTGTATCCATTTTCTATCCAAGTAGGGCAGGAAATTTTGAACAAGCAGATTTAATAGCTTTCCTGATATTTTTTTTTTTTTTCCCCCCTGTAAACTTGATTTCTCACCCCTTTTTCCTGAAGATCTCTTCCTGAGAGTTTTAACAGGCTAAGTTCTTCTGTTCAGTCCAGCCAGCTCAACTCCATTTCTCCCTTCTCCTAGCAAAGACATAGCTTGCACTGCACTAAATCACCAGGAGTAGCTTATAGCTTGCAATATACAAATTATGTCTGAGAAGCAGTACATTGTGACTAAGTATTGAAACTCAAGCAGGTAAAAAGGGACTGGCTTAGAACATCTTGCAGTCATGAAAGGCCCCTCTCCTTTAGATAGAGCATTACAGAGTAAACTTGAATGCTAACCTGATTATTTTAGGACATATCTTGTCCTTGAAAGACAGAAAGGAAGTGCAGAAAGGCTTACTTTTGTTAATTTTGGTTTGCACTCTAATGAGTACAAATAGTTTTTGTCCTACTTAGAATGCTACAAAGCTCAAATGCTTAAAAAAACCCCTGAAAACAAAACAACAAAACAATACTTTAGTTTTCAACAAAAAACAGCAATTGTCAGCCTTTCATTTGAGGACAATTCATTCCTGAGAAGAGAGTAAATCAAGAGAAATATGATTAAAAGTATTCAAGATTGTGTAAGAACTGTCACCATATACCAGAGCCAAAATGGGTTAGGCATTGTATGAACACAAGAAAAGAATATTCCTCCTGTCAGTCAATCAGATGCCAGAAAGTTTCCCTGCCCTTCCATCACTTCAAGATAAAAGAGTAAGACAAAATACACCTTTTCCTGCTTATTGTCCTTCAGTTGTTTACATTGCTTTGTTCTGTGAAGAATAACTTGCTACTCAACACCAAACTCTATTGCTAAGTGCTGGAGAAAGCCAAACAGTAATGAGATTTCTCCTTGTCTGCAGGAATGCTCTTCTAGGACAGTCCTGGATTACTGCACTGGAGCTGTGATTGCACACGTATTTCTCCGCTGGAGACTTCACTACCCTGGGATCTTTGATGATTTTTCTCTAGTGGAAGCTTCCAGCCCTCACATTTTTCTAAGAAAATGGCTAATTAATGACAGCAACATATGCTTGCATTTACAGGAAATATGAAACAGTAGTTTTCAGAGGATCCCCATTTGGACACACCCCATCTGAATAATGTGCTCAGTCTCTCTGCTGTTCAGAAAGATCTTATGGCACAATTACAACAGAAAGGTTCTTATATCACAGGCAATTTCACTTCACCCACCCAAGTAGGTAAAACATGGCTGTTTGAACTGTCTCCTGATATTTCTGCTGCCCACAGCTTCTGAGCAGAGCCGAGCCTGATACCACCCAGCATTCCTTTACAGAGGATCTGTGACTTTGCCAATGCACCAACTTCCAGAGTGGCATCTCCCCACATTGCTGACTAGATTATGCCTAGTTCAACAATTAGCATAAGCAAATGCGAGGCAAGGCTGACAACAAAGAAGACAACCTATACACTCAATTCTGCCAGATAGTTGGTTCTGGATTTGTGCTGCCTTTTCCCATATGCTGGTGTATGTGGGAAACCTCAGCTGGTCCGAGGGATTGGAATGCGAGTTTGGTATCAACCTTGAGCAGATAACCGTGTACCCTTGAAGAGGCCAGCAAGTCCTGAGAAGAGATGAGTAAACAAGATTAAGGAACTGCCAGACTGCAAGTAGAGAAATCTTATCAAGGTTACAACAGAGGAAAAAGTCATCCAATCATGAATGGTTGGTCTTTGTTTGACCCAAACATATATGGATGCATACTCTTGGGAAAGATACAAAGACTTGCTAAAACAATAAAGATGACACTTTGCTTTTTGCTCGCAATTTGGTGTATGTTGTGTCCATCTCAACAGTGACAGGTGTAAACATTTTTGTAGCTGCAAAATGAATTGGAGTGGAAAATTAATCTAGGCTAAAGATAATGATATTTCTGTCTAGCTTTAACCAGGGCTACTGAATGATTGCACAGCATTTTTGGAGATATAAGCTAGTGGCTGCTATAAGGGCAAGAAGGAGATCCCTGCAGCAGCTACTTTCACCTTTCGTAGAAGTGCTGGTATATGTCATCCTAAACTGCTGATGGAAAGATGGCTTTGACCTCTCTCACAGCAATCATTGCTTTGGTGTTTGTTCTGCTCATATGACAATCTGTAAACAATAACACAAGTAATTGATGGTCACTGTTGAAAGAAGAGGGAAAGCAGGACATCCCTCTGCCTCAACACAAACCTATGAGCATCTTTTTACATGTATGCAACACACAAGATTCAGGAAAAAACACCATTTCCATTGTCTGGTAGCAAGGAACCTGGTCTTTTCTCAAACTTGTGGAAAAATGGGCAGTTATTAATGAAAAATAAAGGGCTAGGCAACTGTTCAGCATCATAACCATTACCAGTTTGGGGCAATAGCTGAATGTTTGAAAGGATGCCATTTTATGGTCAGTCCTGCTTACAGATGCAGCTGAGGAATGGGTTGTTCTACCTCTCAGCTCTCCCAGATCGTTCAATTTTGTACTGCTGTCTGCTCAAGGTGGTGGGACTACTGCAGTACAAGTTTTGGCCTTGCTCTTAAAAAAAGAATTCTCTGCTATGATTCTATATAAGATAAAGCATCTGCAAAGGGAGTAAATATTTTTCTCTCAGCAGGGATTTCAGTTTCTTTCTAAGGCCTGAAACTCAGATTTAGAAAAGTCTGTGTACATTATGGAGAAAAAATAGCTAGGAAAATATCTGGAACTGTTACCAGTTTTCCCATGCTGACTCTGCTGTCAAGCCATTGTTTAATTATCTTTGGAACAAGGATAGCACCAAGCAGATAAAAAGGAATGCTGGGACTGAGAATATGGCACTTAATGGCACTTATTCAGTAATAAAACAAAGGAGGATGGAGATTTATTAATAGATTTCTCCCATTTGAGGTCTGCAGCATAGATATCTATAGGCCCTTGTGAAAATGAAAGCTCATATCCACTTTTCTCCAGAAGCACACTACTGAAAACAAGATAAACATTCTTATTGATTTAGCTAAGATACAGAACTATTTAAGAATAAATAATTTGGAATCCATAAAGAGATACTAAAAAAACTGCTTGAAATGTTACAACACCGGTAATTATTGTGTGTTTATCTGCCAGGAAAACAGCATTTAATTCAGGCAACCATCCCTTAATAAGGCCTTAGAAGAGACAACACTGCTCATTGCAGTTCAAATCTTTTGTTTGTTTGTTTGCTTGAAACTATTATGACAGAATGCTCTGAAAAGCATGATGAACTGCACAGATGGGACCAAAGAAATGGCTTCAAGCCAGGCTTTGTGGAGAACAGATGTTATCCTCTTCTGTTGGTGAAGCTTTAAAGGACCTTCCTTAGGGAGAGGAAGGCACTTTCCCACAGGGCTATCCGTCTCCCTATAGTGGGCAAACTTCTCAGGGATCAGGGGAGAGGGGTGATGCCTTAATGTAAAGAAAGAAATCCTGCTGCAGGAATTCTGCTGGAGGGCTCCACAGAAGCTCTGCTGCATGGCTGTAGCTCAACTCCAGGAAAAGTCTCAACCACTCAGATCCTGTCCAAACGGTCTTTTCCCTTACACATGCTAGGAGCCAACAGCTGTGATAATCCCAAAGTGTGGTGCACTGATCCATGGAGGTCATTCATGGGAAAACTGCATGAGCCTGAACTGTGAGGCCTGGCTTTCCTATAGGGTGGCAATAACTGTACAGAGGTTGGTGATGCAAAGAAGGAAGACAGCTGTTATTTAAAAAATGAAAGAATGGAAACACATTTTGATGGATTAGGGTTTGTATTTTCTTCCACTATTGTCACGGTTTAGGGTCAGGGCGGCCCCTTAGACCTAACAGATGCTCTCTGTTAACTATATTCATCTAAACAGGGACAGAAGTCAGTAGGTAGGGAAGCAAATTTTTTTTTCCTGTTTTTTCCTGGGGAAAGGTAAGCACAGGAAATAATCAGAGCCCATGTAGTGAGAAGCTATGCAGACAGCTGGCCAACATGCAAAGCCTGTGGAAGAAAGTGCAGAAGACCTATGATCATGGAGTCACAAAATCAAATGGTTTGGGCTGAAAGGGACCTCTAAAGTCTATAATGTGGCCACATGACCTTCATTAAGCTGCAGCAATGAAGTGCAGGACAGGTCATCTTTCTTCGCTTGGCCCAGAGAAGGCAGCAGCTAACACAAAAGGTGTGAACTGAGCAGTTTGAACTAATTCCTGATTAATATGATTATTAAAGTCTTTATACTTAATTGAGCTCCCCTCCTCCCTAAGTTCTGCTACCGCTTTCAAAAAGAGAGCATATTTGACAGCTCCTATGAAGATACAAAAATGGCTAAAACATTACTTTAGACAGACAGAAATACATATGTTTACACTGTTGAGGCCGATGTTCAAATCTTGAAAAAAAACTTTAGATATTGCTCTAGCAAAAACTGTTTCAGTAGCATTCATTAGCATAGCTAATGGTCATTGTTAGCAGAAAGTCATTTTTTCAGCATGATATATTGTACATCTCTTCTGACTGTTCAAATAAACTTAGAGAAAATTACTTTCTGTAAGGACAGTGGCCAGTTACAGGAGTTTAAAGAGCATAGGCACTCCTTCTAGCATATCCTAGCTTTGCAGTGTTTGACTTTTGTACATTTTGTACTAGTAGAGTACTATTTCCTATTTACAAATATAGCATGGATGTATGACTATAGCCTAGAAATATTCAAAAGTACAACTAAGTAAATATGTGTATGTAAATATCACTAGATTATTTTAAACATGGGATAAATGCCATAGGCTAGTTATCTAGCTTTGACAGATCATCAGGCTGGCATAAAGTGTTGTTATTTGGATTGCTGCCCAAACCCAGAGATCTGCCATGAAGTACAGCTTCACAGACTTACCAGCTTCATTAGGCGAGTACATTAACATCTCCCTGGATGTTAAGTAAAGAGCAGATTTTACGTATGAGGATTGGGTAGACGCAAGTAAACACCATGCCAAGTTTTCATAGTTTCTCATAGTATGGAATGAATCCGTGCACCTAGCAGAAGTGAAACAAGCCTTTTGCCTGCACTTCCAATACACACAGAGCAGATTTTTCCTTTACTCTTGACAACAGGGCAGGAACTTTTCTTCCTCTTTCAGTACTATATCCAACAGAAGCATTTTTAAGCCTTTCACATTGCACAAGTGTTTTCATTTGCAAACAGATGGCAGCAAATAAATTCATTTTAGGTTGCCTTCCAAAGACAGAAAGCCTTGTACAGATTCATTTTGTAGACAGCAATTTTCAGTGTTACTGCAATAAAGCATCCATCTCCCAAGGAAGCGGCTAACACTCATTTGTGACTCTGAAAGATGAGGAGTGTTTCTTGTCCTAAACAAAAATAGTATTTGAGAATATATGGCATACTCAGCACACTTTAGAGATTCTCTCCATCTTGATCCTCTGTATTCTTAGACACCTTGGCACTGCTAATGCAAATACACTTGCTGCTGCTGACCATCACATTCCAGATATTTTTGTTTGGAATCTATAACCAGCTGTTAAGAGTTTCCAGTAACTTTGATTAGAAATAGCTATAGTCACTATCTACCCCTGAAAATGATGAGGCCTTTTTTGTTTGAAGAGCAGAAAGGCATGTTTTTTCAGTTTTTTAATGGCTCATTTGAATGATTTATGAATCCTCTTGCTGGGCTAGAGCAAAATGATGCATCCATAATGCATGTAATGACCTTTTTTAGCAGTTATAAAATGAGATTACGCATACATTCTTACCTCTTGCCATTCTGTAGAATACCAGGAGGGTGGGCAGTCAAAGCGATTACAGGCTTGCATGAGGGATGGCTTAGGTTTGTAGCACAATTCATCTGCCAGAATAACAGTCTCATTGGTCTCTCTTGATAGGAGATGAGAACAGAAGACATCTCGTGACTGCAACCCAACCCCACAGGTAAGACTGCAGGTACTCCATTTCCCAATCTCCCATCTGTAAAGGGGTCAGGAGAGAAAACCTTAAACACAAAATAAAGTCGCCTTTATTTTTATCTCTTTATAGTTACAGGTGTAATGAAGAAACTGTAAATGAAAGGGAATTCTCCTTCTTTGATCACCATTACCTTTCTTGTAGCTGTCCTGGGTTTGGCTAGAATAAGGTTAATTTTCACCAGAAGCTGGGAGGGGACAACTGCCAGGACAGACAACTGCATCAGTCAATGGGTCTTTTGATACTGTGCAGTGTCTGGCCTGGCATCATTGATGCAGAGCTAGGCAGTTTATATCAATCATTTCATATACTGTTTCATTACTATTATTGTTATTATTTTTGTTTCTTCTCCTCTTGCATTGTTCTATTAAATTCTCCTTATCTGAACCCTATTCTCCTTCCATCCCACTGAGGGGTAGGGTGTGGGTGGTGGTGAGCAAGCAACCATTTAGTGCTCAACGCCCAGCTGGGTCTAAACCACGACAAGAATGAATCTAATAATATTTACTGGTCTCAATTCTTGTTTGAAGCTCTTGGACTTTAACTCTTTGACGCTCATGCAATCTTACAGGAACAATTTTGTGTCCTAAATGAAGAGGTTTTGGTATCCAGGAGCCTCGTCAATGTACTTCAAGATTGAATGGATTTAATCAGCAGGTGGTTGTTTTGTTTTGTTTGTTTGTTTGTTTGTTTGTTGTTTTGTTTTGTTTTGTTTTGTTTTGTTTTTTGGTTGGGTTTTTTGGGGGTGTGTGTGTTTTTTGGTTTTTTTTTTTTTTTTTTTTTTTTTGTTTTGTTTTGTTTTGTTTTGTTTTGTTTTGTTTTTTTCTGTCTTTATCAAAAGAAATTAAGATATTAATAAATTCCATCAAAGGAATGTATCAGTGAATTGACAAGTAGGAATTCCTCACAGAAGAGCTAGTTGTAGAGTTCCTGACTGACTTTTCCTTGTTGTGGAGGCAGGGAGTGCTAAGGCCTTGAGAGATGCAACCCCCCAGGTGAAGACTTGTCACATAGCCAGCCTTTCTCTGAACTAGCTATGCAAATTCTGCATCAACAGGTTTGTTGATGATGGAATGTAATGTTTATCACATTAAAACAAGATTTCTGCTGTCTCAGCTGTACTGAATACAACTGCTAATTCTGCCACCCATACACAGAAAATTGCTTAAAATATTAGGTCTTCTACTCCTGTATTCCACCATAAGGTACTTTAGAGATATGCAGGAATGTGTACACAAAGAAGCCTTAAATTTAGAATGAAAATATAAGAAAATAGTCTTCCCATGAACTTCATGCAAAACACTTCACTGACCTATACATACTCTCACATTCAAAATGGAAGCATGACAGCCACTTTCTCTAATCCTGAATAACAGCTTCCTTTCCTGCATGAAGTTATTGAAGCTGATTGCTGGGTGAGTAAATTAAACATTCAGGACAAGCAGTCTCAGAGAAACTGCGCATGAAGAAAACAAAGCCAGGCAGAAACTAAAGAGACTGAAGAAAGACACCCTCAGGCTTCAAGCAGAATGAAGGTGGACAATGAAGGGAAGTTAAGAAACATGTCAGATATATGAAGCAGAATTTGTGAAAGAAGCAAAGAAAAACCATCCTGATGTTTAATATGCATCATGCTAATAAACACATTATAGAAATAATGATTCAAGGTTGTGCCATCCTACAGTCTCAGCACAATTCTAACTTCCCTATTTATTTTATAAAGTTGTTTTGAGAATTTGTTCTCTCCCTTTCAGTAAAACCCATAACAAATTGAAAGAGCTGAAATGAAAAGCTGAGGGACCAAAAAGCCACACTGCTTCCATTCTGTGCTCTATCTGCTGGTGACATTCTCTGATTCTGTAACAGGACAGGATATGTTCTGAGCATCACCATAAGCACTAATGACATAGTAGTTTGCTTTTAGACAACAACCTTGGTTCTGTTAGGAGCTATGACAAAAACCTCCAAGCCTTTCCAACAATGAACACATCTTGCATACTGAGTTAAAAGTTGCCATGGTCATTTTCTAAGCCATAATACACCAAAGACCATTATAGCCTGATACGTGTATTGGCAGCTATTTAGAAGTTGAATTGGAGTGACATCTGGTAGCCAGTTAAACTAATCTAGTGGATGTTCTCCATATGAATGATTTTGTGGGAGAAGTCTTCCCAGATTTTACCATAAAATTGTCAGTCAGAGTTAACGGGGATATCAGCTACGCTTTAGTTTTGGCACAATCTAAAATAAGATATTTGAGTAGGTGCTGAAAATAAGGCATTTTCTTATTTCAGAACTCATCTTGATACATGGTTAGTTGCCAGAGTTTCTTTTATGCAAGTGATGGTAATAGATGCTGCCTCCAGCAACTGATTACTGGCGTAAGTGCACAATGTTTCTGTTGGCAGTTCACATCTCAATGGCTACCAGGCCACATAAACTCTTTGGACATCTTGGCTTCTGCAGAAGAGGTTGTCTATTTCTTCCAGAAAGAAATGCTGTGATTCAGCAAAGAGAAAATTCTTTTGCAGGTTACATCTATTGCCTTACCCATAACATCATTTTGTTCACAGTTCTTCCCAGATGTTTTAAACAGGAGATTCCTTAGAGATGCTCAGGAAATATGAGGTCAAATTCTTTCTTTCCATTTTACTTTGATAGTCTCCAATGACTTTTACCAGCTTTTACAGATAAAAAGTAAAGAATGTAGAGTAGAGCAGAGACATGCAAAGCAGAGAACGGATGTGCAAATAATCAAAACCATAAATGATACATATGATTGGCAGAATTTCAAAGTCCTAAAACCCACAAAGAAGATCAGTGATTATCTTACAGAATAGAATTACAGGGCTGTAGAATAATTATATAACAGCTAAAGGTGCTTGTGACAATTTGAACTAATATAAACCTACTAAATTTACAACTACTTATACTATTGGAGATAATACTCTTTTTTTCTTCAGTATTGCTTTTCTGTACTAACATAACTTTACCCTTACTGTAGAGTGTTATGTGATGTTAACTGAAATAATTCCTGCCTTAATTCATATGGTCCTTATCTCTGCATTCCTCTATTTTTTGGTTTGTTTGTGGCTTTTTTTGGTGTTTGGCCATACTGAACCGACTCTTGTAATGTGTATGGCATACAAAAAAAAAGAATGACATCATGTCCTGCATGCATCTGACAATACCAAAAATAAAATTCAAGTAGGAAATAATCCTATATTTAAAAAGGTGAATATGAGAGTTATAGGATGAAGCTAAAGGAACCTTGTGCAGGTGGAACTGGCATCTTTGTGAGCTGAATGTGGTTGTTGTTAAGATACAGACTTTAGGAAAAATCTGCATATTTGCTAGTTTATAGCCCAGCTGGAAGTCATCAGTTTGGTACTTCCTGTATTGCTTCCCAGAGCCCGATGGAGAGATTACATGGTTTTGGTCCAAAACATTCTTTTTATCCCTCCTTCTTTCTCCTTCCCTAGTGCCCAAGGGTATACTATTAAGTAAAAAAAAAGTGAAATAAAGACTGTTTAGTCTTATTTACAGAAAGACTTGGGCACATCTGTGCCCCTAAAACCTTGGCTTTTCCTAACTCTAGGTCTATCAGTTTATCAGTTGTCAGTTTCCATCTCCTAAATACCTAAGTAGTGATTATTTAATTAATCGCAAACTAGACTTTTAAAGTATTTCAACTACCATTCTTCCTAAAAAAAAACAGAATTCAAAAGGTTTTCATCCTCTTCATAGGCTACATGTGATAAATTGAAGATTTGAACTGACTGAAGAAAAACTATATCAATACAAAACCACAGCAACATTCAGAGATGTGGCTAACAGAAAGGAATGTAACAGGGAAAAGGCAATTCACAGGATTGGATGTGTTGATATGGGTATGTTTGTATCAGGGATACATGTACTAGAATACACACATATGCATGTTTTTCAAATGAACATAAATGAAAACCAGTTTCCACTGGAATGTGTAGGGAGCAGAGGATGGTCCCACAATACAGCTTATTTCATGTATCATCACAAATTCAAAATACAAAAGTGATCACATAAACTTTTCACTTTCCAGATGAACTACCTCTTGCTTCCATCAGTGTTGTGAAGCCTTAGTAGATTTTTTACACTCGCTGAAGTATATGTAGATATAAAATGAACATGAGGATAGGCAAACTAAGAAGTCAACCTGATCTAACTGCTCAAGGTAATGGGCTTTCTTTAGGTTTTCTTATATACAATGCTAAGGGTGTGGTCTAAAAACTGGACAAATTCATGAAAAACTCAACCACCCGGGGCAGTAATTTTCTTGTATTTCCAGGAACTGTAAATTGAAGAATTGAATTAGTAATAGACAGACTTTATGAACAGAAAAACACTGGCTAGGAAATCTAACAGTTTGTATTTTGAATTTGACTAACAAGCTGTAATATACTATTAATTTTAGGAATTAAAATTCTAATTTCTAAAGGGCCAATGGCAAACTTTATTTTCATTGAACATTCTCATTAAATAAATTAGGTTTGACTAAGCAGAGTTTATGCATATGCTTAACTTCAGGTAAACAAGCATTTTCCACAATTAATGATCGTCAGTATGTTTCAAAATGTCAATATTTGAACCTCCCTTGAATAAAAGCAAGATAAACAATTATGAAGCTCCTGTTGAAAAAAAGGGCCAATAATCAGAATATCTTGATTTCTATCACAGCACAATGATTCTATATCATTAATATATGTCTAAAAATGTTACAGATGCTCTCAAAACACAGCTTAACGATACTATTTCTAATAAAGGAAATTATCTTGACTTAGTTACCAAAAATTTTGCCTGTGAACCCTAAATTAAACTTTATCTTGTTATACTT
Source organism: Chloroceryle amazona (assembly GCA_027560015.1). Lineage (NCBI taxonomy): Eukaryota > Metazoa > Chordata > Aves > Coraciiformes > Cerylidae > Chloroceryle > Chloroceryle amazona. Next base: position 31,193 of record JANHFX010014880.1, on the reverse strand, counting down.
TAATGAGTTTCAAGTTTTGTGGAGGCCCATTTATAGAATATATCCTGGACATTTGTGATCAAGTTGTTTAAAAGGAAAAGAAAAAAGCTAACACATAACATGAGCATGAATTTTGAAATAGTTCTATACATTTAATTTTAATCAGAAATGAACTTTCCTTCTCTACTGTGATAGAAGAAAAGGTATCAAGGTCATATCATGCCCAAGCAGTTCAGGTGAAGATCAAGTGAGCAGGATCTTGTTCTGATTCTTCGCTTGAACTCCAGAGGTGACTGAGACCAGAACTGCTGAAACATGGGCTGGCCTCTGAGTATGTGAATGTACCCTTTGAGTCCAACTCATGTGCTGGGCTAGACCATACTCTTCTCCCACATGTGTCCCAACTACACATCTGCAAAATGGTAACAACACTTTTTTTTTCCCCCTCTTGAGCTTTGTCTGAGTTGTCTGCTTAGGCTGTGGTCCTACAACAGGGATGATTTCTTGCTCTGTCTTTATCTATGGTGTAGCACAATGGGACACTCTGCTTGACATGAGCCTCTAGGCATTAGCGTATTGCAAATAGCAATGGCAACAACAATGCACTGTTGCCTCAGTTTTGAAATGTCCCTCTTATTGCTATAAGAACTGGACCCCACATAATGATTCTGCTAGCTAGGTAGACCAACAAGTGGCACCATCTAGTAAGTAGCTACTCACAGCAGAAGCAGACAGAAATAGAGTTGTTGCTCCAGTCAAGCTACAAGCTTTCAGAACAAAGCACTCTTGCACTACCACAGTGACTCAGGAAAAAGTAAATGGTGTAGGTAGAACTTGAAAAGTATATAGTCTTGAGCCAAAAGCTTTACATCAGTCCCTATATGCACAGTACATATGGCAAAAAACCAAAGCATTCTAAGCAGTCAGGTGTTAGAAGTAAAGAATATTTTCTAGAGATATATGATTTCATCCTGGTAGAATATCTTCAAGCACTGTCAAGAAAACTGAACGTGGCACAGGAAAGTAAACAACCTTCTACAGAAAAACCCCTGAAATTGTAATTTTTTAATGTGTTTAAACCATATGAAAATGATACAGTAGAACCCTTCTTATTTCTAAATTAAACATTCATCAGTGTGGAGAGATTTTGCCTGGAAGCGTTTTACTGAACATCTGACACCTGACACCTGCCTGAATAGAAACGTTCCTCAGTGCACAAGGGCTGTGTGGCATCTGTGTATATGAGCATGCAACAGACCGAGAAAATCACATACTATGTCAATACTGGACTCCTCTCATCTTCTGTCAACCTGTGCATTATCCATTGGACCCTGCAGCCTGAGAAGTCTACTCAGAACCCACACAACTCCTCCCTTCTTTTTCTGTTATTGATCTGGAGCTGTGTTTATGGCAAATTTTCCTGTTTCATAGGTGTAAAAGGCTTTCTTGAGGCTCCTTTAGCAGATCTATCTTGGGCTGGGTCAGGATCCTCAGTGTCAGCGCTTAATTACCATCCAGACTGTGGTCTTAACCTTTGGACAGCAGAGAGAGTTACTGTCAACCCTATTTAGGTAGCATACTTCCCAGCAGTAAAGCTACACCATCTAGATGAGGACTCCTAGGTCACTTCCTGGCTTTATAATCAAACTAATCTCAAAGAAAGGGACATAAAAGGTAAGAACTTAACTACAGCTAATTTTTCAGTCAGCTGTTAAATCACTCACAGTAAAATCTGACTGCTCCTTTGAAATGAAGTGTGAGATCTAAGACCTCGATGTAGCTGGTAAAACATGAATCTGAGTCTCTAGGAAGTGATCTCCCTTCTGTTTCAGTTTATGTTAGAGAGAACTTTACAATTACACATACAGTGTACACATCTCAGAGGAAAACTGAGATTTAACTAGGCTTTGAAAAAGTTAAAGCTCAAGAAATGAAAATGAAAAGGCAGAGTGCTTAAATTAGCAGCAATAGAAAAAGAATTCAGTTTGTTGTTGTTTAGTGCCAGCCTGACAAAACTGATTATTCAGTATCACCTATGTGACAAAGCAGCTGAACAGGCAGGGAAGGCTTCAGGGAATTGTGCACAAGAAGGGTGAGGTGCCTGTCTTGCAAAAGCATCTTTCTTGCAAGTGAAGGGAATCCATTAAAGAGATGTCTATGCAACCAAGAAAAGCAGATCAGAGACTCAATGAGGGGATTGTGACAATACTGCTGAGGGGACTGTGACACTGCTGACACAAGTGGCCTGTATTCACTCTCTAGACTTATCAGTATCAATTAATATCGCAGCTCATTATAGCTGAATGTGACAGGGAGAGAATATTTATGTAACAGAGAAAAAAAGAAGAAAATAGAGGGGTACTCAAAAGCCAGAGGAGAGGATAGAGTACACAATAACTCTGCAAATGGTACTTTTGGTTGCTAGGGTAACCTTCTAATATGCTTCAAGCAATATATATAAGGTTCCTTACAGTAAAAAAGTCTTGCTATCCCTTGAGTTGAAGGCAGGTCCCTGGTAGCCCATTTCAAAAACGAAGATAGGGAACTGTTGAGGAACAGCGTAATTTAGTGTAAAAGTGGAAAGCTGGTTAAGAAGTAACATAGGGATGTTGAGGACAGAAATTGAACAAATTACACTTTTAATGGCAAATGGCAGAAACTGAATGAGTAGTACAGAGAGGAACAGACAGTCTGGGAACTACAGCAGAACAAGGTAATACCCCTTGCACTAAACCTATACTGAAGAAATGGAAAAACACAAGAACTGCTAATTTATGAAATAAATTCTGCATATCAGTCTATGAAGCGTTTTCATATGGTTCTTTAAAGAAGCATAGGAACAGTTTAACACCCTGCTGCCTGTGACGGAGCTGCTTTATGTCAAAAGACTCCCTGTCTCTTTTCACACTGGTGCTCTCCATGCTGGACTGTCTCATAAACTGACACCTTTCTTAGGCCTAACTTTATGCGATATGGAAAATGGTAAAAAACAGCTGTTCCTGAAGGAGAAATCAACAAACTTATAGATACCAGAAGACAAAGAAACAAAAAGGTCAGCAAATCAGAAAGATGTGAAATGAACTGATTATTTGCAATCTGAAATACCATCTAAAATCAAGTATTTTAAAAATGAGACAGTTGAAAACATATGTAGGTGGCATGGAGACAATATACAAGAAGTGTGACTTCACAATCTGTAAAATCAACATTCATTAAGATATGATTTTTTCCCACAGAGTAACAAGACTCTCCTAAAACCTAAAGATGCCTTTGCTGAAATGATCAGTACAGGAAAGAAGGAAAGGAAACGTCAGGGGCTTGAATGGACAAAGAAAGCAGATTTATGAATGAAACAGTGTTCAGATAACAGTCAGTGGGCTTAAGTAATTCTCTAGCAAGTCCAAGTTTTATGAGCAGTACTGCCACAAAAACAGAAGATAACATGAGCTTCTTGCTGACCTGGTTGGCAGCATTACAGGGATAATATTTTCATTAGGATGAACTGTTCCTGAGCTATTTTGCCAGTGCAGAAGGTACAAACAGGCTGTCTCTCAAAATCAGGCTTACAGGGTTTTTCTCTAGTTTTAAAGCAGGAGGAGGGGAGAACACTTGAACTTAGGTACCTATATTTATACGGTACTGTGACTGAACTCAAGAAACTCCCAATGTTTGTTTATGTCTCAATTCTCTTCATGTCTTTATGTCTTTATGTCTCAATTCTCAATTCTCCTTGCAACATACAGACAGCATGACAGTACAAGAACTTTGCTCCGAGGGCACATCCAGATCCACTATTTCATTTTACTTTGCCCTTTGAAATCTTGTAACAGTGACTGATAATCTATGTAGTAAGTCATTCACTCTTCCGCAGTAAAAGATGTTTTTCCTCACACTGACATGCAAAGATCCAAACATACAGGAGCTCTTCACACAGAGTGAAGAGGGTTTAAACTGATGTTATACCCATAAATAACCAAAACAACCACAGTAAAGTACTCAGACTCATGGAAGTATTTTTCAAGATCAGATCCTGCCTCAGAAAAATGCATAGAAGGAGAAGTTATATTCAAAGTGGTTGTGTCAGAAAAGTTATTATGTATATAGGCAAACTTGCACTAAACCATTTCATATCACCATTCTAGTAATTACATCAATATAGGTCTGTGTGTAGAATCCACAGACTACAGAATACACTTCTATCCTAACTTTTCCCAAGCGAGAAACAGGCTTCTTGGATCTTGGAGAAAATAATGACTTTAGACAGTAGAGTTTGCTTCCTCATGGGAAGGGGAGTAAATTTGTCATAGAAACATAGAATCATAGAATGTTAGGGGTTGGAAGGGACCTTCAGAGATAATCAGTCCAACCCCCCTGCCAGTGCAGGAACACCTAGGACATGCCACGCAGGAACAGATGCAGTCAGGTCTTGAAAGTCTCTAGAGAGGGAGACTTCACAACCTCTCTGGGCATCCTGTGCTCTGATGTATCCAAATACCTTTGTTCAAATCAGGAACCATGACAGTGTAACAATTATAGTTTAAAGAAAAACAAACAAACCAAGCACAAACCTTCACTCAATATAGTTATAAGAATACAAATCTGTGGATCCCTTGGGTGGGTTGCTGTGCACTCCTGTTTGAGTGGTTCATGTCATTCCCAGGGCTGTGAATGTCTATGATCTACTAACAGCTTAGTCACATGTCTAATGGGTAACTGCACACCACGAACTCTATTCCATCAGTGAGACCTTCAATGCTTAACAGTGCTAGCAGAGAGGCCAGAGGAATGGAGATCATGTAACTGAAGATGGTAATTTTCATGGACACAAAGAGAAGGGCTTTCTGTGCTTCTGCAGATGTGACAGACCTACCTGGCAGACACAGCACTCTTTGTTTAATCAGTCTTGCTCCTTCCACAGGTACTTAATTCACTCCAATGAAAATGAATGCAAATGAAGGTGCCTCCTCCATTTATTTCATGTGTAAATCTTTCTGATGTGTAAGTATGGTACAGAACTGAACAGCATATTTTCAGCAGTTAGGGACATACTTTTATTCTCCTTCTTACATATATTATCTTTTTATCCATAAAGCTTTATTGATTTGAAAGCATTGGGTATTTCTCAGACTACTGCTCTAATAAGTTACTTCAGCAGTACTGAATAAATAGAAGATATAATGGCACTCTTCATTTCAATTCTTTTTAAAGGAAGTAATGATGCATAGTAAAATCAGCCACTTATAGGACCCTGTACCTTATTTCACAGGGTAGTGAAAAAGCCCTGGCCATTATGCTACACAACATTTGACCTAACTTCAGATTTGTCACAAGAGCAAAGACGTGTTCTTTATTGGCACTGTTGGTAAAGCTTTCTTTTGGGAGTGAAATCCTGCTGTTGAGGAAGTAAATTAATACACAAGAAAATTCAGAATAAATTTAGAGAAAAAACTAAGAGATAGAAGTTAATATACAAAATTCTGAAGTGAGACCATATTGTTAAAAATACTGAAAAATATCAAGTGAATATTAAGTTCTGGTTAGTGAAGAGAAGGGTGGAGAAAAAGAAAAAGAAAGGGAAATTAACAGTGCCAGGAAAAAAAGAAGATAAATTGACTTCTCTGAGAGACTCACTAAGTCCCTACCCTGACTTCAAGCTCATTCTAATCACAAACCAAGACCCAAAATACCTGTGGTAGGGCATGGTGAGATTGTTTTAACACAAGGGTCTACTAACTTAGCAAAACTCATGACCCGGAGATTTCTGTAGAAGAAAATAATCTATTTAGGTATATAGGATTCTGAATAAGAAGTGTTGTCACGACGGGGGGAAGCAGCAGTCGACACTCACAGAGGTGATCGGCAAACTTCGTTTATTAGATGCTGATTACATGCTTT
>JANHFX010014880.1:0-18688 GCA_027560015.1 Chloroceryle amazona | reverse complement strand
GAAGAAGCACATCTGCACTCCTAGGGCTGTAAGCTCAGAGGCTGCAACCCTGGCTACAGAGGAGGTGACTGCTTCCCACACAGCAGTGAGGTGTTTGCTACTTGCATCCAAGTTCTCTGCCTGATGGTCTGTGAGGACTATGTCATGAACACCTACTGAAGTGGGACAGTTTTGGCACAGTGTACCTGACTGACTAGGGAAAATCACAGATACTTTTCTCCATTCTAGTGGAAGAAGCCTTCATCTGTAAGTCTTGCAGTTTCCCAGACGCAGCTATACATTGTTTACTGCACCTTTTGTATCCTGTTCCCCAGTCAGCTGGGAGATGGCCTGATCAAAGTACTGCACAAGATGCTGGACTTGCCCTTACTTCAGTCTCACTGGTTGTCTCAATTGCAGTGAAAAGTCCATAGGTCCACTCACCACTTACCTTCCCTGGACAGAAAAGTGTCCAGTGCTCTCATCCTTTCACTATGAGCGTAATAAAGCTGTTTATTTGTCAATCAAGCAGGCTAAAGTGTGAAGATGGCCCTGCCTTTGGCATGGTAGATTTTAATCAACAGTATGATTGCTATACATGCAAAAGTAAACAAGATCAGACAATTCAGCTGCTCTCAGTTACTCTTCTGCATCCACATGCCTTCACCTACATGAAAAGGCAAACCTGAGATCTAGGACAGAATAAGGATTGCTGTTGGGACTAAGAGAGAAGCTATGTTTTAACTCGGGAAATCCTTGGTGCTACCAAATTCTTTATGTACTCTGGCATACCAGTTACTCTGTCTCACTTTTCCTAGGAGTTTGTTTTGTTGGGTTACTTTTGATAGCAAGGGTAGAAAGACAGAAAATCAAGGATTGCAACACTACATGTAATAGGAAAGAGTACTTAGTAAGAGAATCTACTTCTGCAGCGGTATTGACAATAATTGGCACAAAAATCCTTAAAATCTAATCCTCAGTGGCTCAAGCAAAGTAGAAGTACAGTTTTTTTACATCCATCCCTACTTCCTGAGTTAGGAAAAGATTAGTAGAACTCAAAAAAATTGCATCATCTTCTCAAAATCAACAATTATTCTTCCAAAATATTTCACAATCTTTTGAAGACTCTAATTTTTATTTTTTTAAAAAAGAACAGTGTTATAAGAGCTTGAATAATTCCAGTAGCAGTGTAACACTGCTGACAATACCTCTAGTTGGTTCTAATGCCAAAGCACATGTGGTTAGACAGTGATACTCTGTTTTTCAACAGGATCAAGGTGCTGCAACTCATCATGTCCCTGTACCGAAATCAGTCATGATTCATTCCTCATATTTTTACTGAAGGCTGAGGAGAGGCCTACAGCAGAGTGGCATGTTGAGCAATTCATTGGCTCCTATTTGTGTGAGTCTATTCAGGACATGCCTGTGACTCAAGGATAAGCAGTGTTTCCACTGTATTGAAGGTGATGAAGAAAGAAATTTGATTTTTTTGGACATTCACTTCAAACTTGAAATTACCAAAGTGCCTGAAGTCTTCCAACATTGTTGTGGATTTCTCTTTTTTCAAGGTGGCCCCATATTTTAAAGCCATTTTGGTGTTCAAGTAATCTCCCAGAAAACTTAAAAAAAAATGTAAAATGGATAGCTCATTAAAAGAATCAAACAAATGGTATTGATTATTTCTAGGAAAGGAAAATAGTGAAATTTCCATATATATACAGTATGTTCTCTACTCTTATCATGTTTAGTATCTTTCCAGCTTATTTTTCTGTTGAGCATGTTGTCAGATGTGCACTGTAGACAGAGTCATATGGATTCCTAAAGACTGACTGCTTCTGACTGCAGAAGAGAGGTTAGTCTCTACCTGACAGGAAATGGCATTGTGTTCATTGCTGGATCACTTTACAGTGATCACTCATGCAGGCCTGACAGCAAGGTCAGTCTGATGAAGCCAGGAGAGGAGTGTTAATCCAGAGGTATGGAAATTGAGGAAGGACTCTCCTTAACTCTGTGGAAAGAAACCACCAAGTCCTGTCATGTTCTGGTGACATCATTCTGTTTTCTAAGGGTACAGCTCACCCACCATCTGCATGTGCTGCATATTTTTCTTTTCAGATCAAAGTCTTGTAAAAAATGTACTTCCAGAGCTTCAGTTTCTCCTATCTGGAACATGTTGCTAATGAGCTCTTGATCGACGTTTATCAATTACCTTAACACTTTTGCATTGTTTCTTTCAGTGCTGACTATAGAAAAGTGGTTGACTGCAAGGTCCTGAATTTAGCCTTTTCTCCATTTCTCAGATTGATGGTTTGGTTTTATGAAATTCATATAGCCAAGCTCTGATACTACTGCTCTTCCGTTTTCAGTATTCAACCTGCCCCAAACATCCCAGTGAGATAATTCTTCATGCTTTTTCCATGTGTCCTGCATTTTGCTAGGATAGGGTTAATTATCACCAGGAGCTGGGAGAGGGCCACATCCAGGATAGTCAACCAAAGCAGCTATAGATTCATTTTTATTTGGTACTGTACTGATATCATGCCCATTACAGAAGGATGGGGGTGGGCTGGGTGTGCAGTCTGTGGCCTGGCTCTCTCGGTGCAGAGCTAGTCAGTTACTGTGTTTTATATATGGTTTCATTACTATTATTATTATTGTTGTTTGTTTTTCTCTTGCATTGTTCTGTTAAATTCTTAACTAAGCTCACAGGATTTTGCCTTTTTCTCCTTATTCTCCTTCCCATCCTACCAAGGGGTGGGGACTGGTGAGCAAGCAGCCACATGCTGCTTAGCTCCCAGCTAGGTCTAAACCATGACATCTTGTCACCTAAGTCATCTCTCATTGTATTTCCAATAATTTTAGTCTAACCTAGCAGTATTCTACACTTCTTATTATAATTTCCTTTCAGACATTCTTACAACTTTATACCTCTTAAAGATAATGGTAAGAATAGTAATCTTTCCTGGCAGCATGGGTACTGGAGAAAAAGGCTCCTGTCTGAATTTAACCAGTTTGTGGTTGCTAGACTATGTATTGATAGAATTTTCTGTCTCCTGTGTCAGCAAGTGAAAAAAAAAACAACCCACATCTGACTTGCTCCAGCAGCAAAAATAAGTGCTCAGAATCACTTTCTTCAGCTTCTTCTTGAATATTGAACTGTCTATCAGCATACAGAGAACATCTGTCCCTCTGTTTTTAAAGGTCAATGTGCTAAATGGTTAAAAGCTTTAGATCAAGGATGGACCACTGAACATTTAGAGAATATAAAGACCTGTGGTTAACTGTCAGAAGTTCCACAGTACAGTGATAATTAAAAAAAGTCTATGAACTACAGGCAGTTTAATTGCCAAGTAACTGAATTCTAAACATTATTTACTGCACAATATTACTAGAACAAAAAGCTGTCTGCTTTAAAATTGCTTTCCTGGAAAACAAGAAATCAGTTCTCAACGGGAAATCACAGTATAAAAGGGTGTAAGAGTGAGACATGAATCAAGGCAGCTTAAGCTCACTTCTAAAATACCATCAAATGAGATTTTCTGTGTTTATATCTACCAGAACAAAACAATGATATTTGATGACAGCTTTGGGAAATGCAGCCACTAACAGTAAACTAAATGACTAACTAATTCTTCTGGTTGCTGCCACTTGGAGGTGAAAGGCTACTTCTGCATCCATCCAATTTCTACTCTTGAGATTCTAAAACTAACAAAATTAGTTTGACCAGTCTTGCACCTATAGCTAAAAAAATGTCTGACATAGCATCTGCAAATATGGAAAATTTGGAATTGACATCAGACAAAAAGAAGTCTTGGTTAACAATTTGCTGACAATTGAAAGAGATTAAATTTGTAAAGCAAAATGTCTCTGTTGTATCAGTATCAGTGAGTTATATTTGAAAACTACACATATAGTCACTATATTCAGTGGAATTACTTCATTTCATGAAGATCTTTCTAGAAGCTCTTCAGGTTTCAGTATTTACAGTGTAAGTGTAATAAACTGTTACTGCTTGCTAGTAGCCTCAATGTATGACAGATGCTCCTGTAAAGTCAGTGTTGGTCACCAATTCTCATACATTAGTGTCATATGTTTCATGCAGGAAACAAAGCCTTAGTGGTAACAGTCTGACAACTCTCTGTGAACTGCTCTAAACACTAACTACCCTCAGCAAGTAAAAGGAAGCATAGAAAACCTTTGAATTATTTTCTACCTATGCTTTTTAAATTTGTAACTGATTGCTAGTGAATCTGTACAGATCACACTATTAATTATTCATAAAGCACTCAGTGGTTTCCAGTTCTACAGTACCTATTCAATACTTATCTATAGCAATCCTTTTTCAAATAGCCTGAAATTTGTAATATAAAATGACAGCACTAGAGAAGTCTAGGTTTAATTTTGAAAATACTAGAGTGGACATATTTCTCAGAACTAGATAGACAAAATGATAGGAAAAAAAGGATATCAGAGGACTGTACAGTAACAGTCTCTAACACATGGAACCTGAGACCTTGATTAACTTTGACAAACTCAAAGTTCAAAGCCTGTTGCCTTTAGACAATCACACTGGTAGTGCTTTTTTACCATACGTTTTCTTTTGCACTGGGATCGGAGCTAGTGTCATTTGCTGGTAGAGAAAAAAAAAGAAAAACAATCTAAGCCCTTAGAATATCAATAATTTAATGCATCTGCTATGGGAGGACTATTTACTTCCACATGTTGATAGTTACACAGTACAAATCAAGAGATAAAACCAAAATATTCCAGGATTTTTTTCCTGTTATCATTAGACCACTTTAACATTCAACTTTTTTTATGTGAGTGCCTTTTAAGTGATCAGCTGATAGAAGGAAAAAGAAATATGTGATCCATTGATCATTACTGGTGACAGCCTAAGCATGGAGTCTGAAAGTCCTTGGCTAAATTATGGCGTGCACAAGTTTTTTTCCCACAGTTTTCATCCATGGCTTTTCAAACCCAGATGAACTTGGTCATCTTAAAGGTCTTCTCCAACCTAAATGATTATAAGATTCTAAACAGCTGCAGGAGAGGAGCATTAACTGCAAAGCACACACTTGAAGAGCGAAAGCACTATCCAGCAAAGAAACATTTTGCATTTACCTCCTCCACAAGACTCCGAACACTCAGTGAAGCCCTCATATTCCCAGTCATAGAGCTCATCAAACTCCTGCAAGCTGCTGTGCATCAGCTCAGTTTCTTCTGAGGTGTATTCTGTTGCTTCCCCACTGCATGGACCACTGTAACAGGGTCTCTGAGATACAGGTTTGGGACCTTCACATTCATCAATGGGCAAGTCAGCCACAGACTGAGAGAAAGAGAGGAGCACTTGACATTTCACAAGCCGCATCTGGATGCCCACTCCACAAGTAACACTACAAGCAGACCAAGCCTCAGGAATAAACCTGTGAGAGGAAGAGAGAAACCAAGTTATGTCCACAAACAGCCAGGCAAGCAGAATCAGTATACTCCTGTGCAGGTCAAATTCTGTTTAATGAGAAACAAATGCTTCATCTCATCATAGGGCTATTAGGAAATACACATACAAGTCATGACATATTGTTGACAACTCAATGGCAACGGTGGAAGAGCTCTCAAGTACTTGTGTGGAATGTCTCCTTATATCTAGGAAGAAAGATACATGCTCAGAACACTTGCCTTGATCCTAAAATGTCTCAGTGCAAGACACCCCGCAATCTCTCAATGTGCATCATGATACCACAAGCTACTCTTTGCAGTATTCAACCTACATCACCTTTGCCTTAACTGACATCACAGTTACATCACTGGTAAGTATTGAACAGGCTGCTGTTACCAGCTAGTTGCAGTATTACAGGGGAAAATAATTGCAATCATTGTTCTTGTATTGCAGTAATCATTTTCTAGACATAAAAAAGATAAGAATCCACTGCTTCCTTTAACTGCTTGCTTTTTTTTTTTATAGCAGATTTAATTTCCCTTTTCATTAAAAAGCCCCAAAACATTTCTGTTCTATATTTCTCTGGCTGTTGCTCTTTTATTGTTGATCAGAAACCCTTATCTGCTCCAAATTTTTTCTTCTGACAGATGATACATACTTTAATAAAAGCACCTTGAAACCATCATTACAATAAGCAAAAAAGACTGACTTCCACTTTTTCTTTCCTCAACAAATGGAATAATTTTTCAATTTTTCTGTGTTGTCACCACTTTTTCATCATCTTAAAAAATCCCAAAACAACTAGTGCTTGAAATTGGCCTAACATTTTACTCAAAGTAATATTGAGCAGAAGCGTTACATTCAACTCCATACCACGTCATTACCACCTTGTTTAAACATAACACACCTTATTTTGATGTGTTCACGTTGATCTGTGCTGATTCTTAAATCGTTCTGGAAACAAATGGTTCCACTGTATACCATAACCTACTTATGCTTAGATATTTAATGTTGGTAGCATTAAAGCACTGCAGTAATGAATCCAGGTTAAAGGGTGACTCATATACCTTTATATGACAGTCTGGTCATACTGGGTCAACTGCCTGACAGAAATGTAGGTCCTTCAGCACTTAATCATAGGCATTAGACAAAGTTATCAAATAAATCATAGTTCACAGGATGTATTTTTGATTAAAACATGGCTGTCACAGACAATATTCCTCTTTGTTTTGGTCTTTATATTTAGACAGGCCACACCAGACTTAGACAGCTTTATCCAGGGCTGAAGAAATACACACATCCATCTATTCTATGGTCTTGGGCTATTCAGGGCTATAAAAAACTATCTGTCCCCTTCCTTGAGAACCCCATGAACAGTCTGATAGGAAGAAAAGGACATTTAGTTTTGTGATTGGCATCTTTAAAAGTATTTTTACATGCTTCTTTTTTTCATCCACCACGTTTCTCTAGTTGTCAAAAAGAACTTTCCCTCCACTCTGGGGTTAAAAAACTGAAAACAAGCAAAAAGAGAGCTTGGTGCTCCCCAGTCTTTATGTACCAGGATCCCTGACTGGAACAGCATAGTCTCCTAGAGCAGAGAGTGAGCATCTCTTTACCCACTTTTTGTGGATGTTTATAATATCTTGTTATAAACCTGATATCCACTGTTAGCACTAGGATGTAATAGGAAGGAAATAAATGGAATGTAATATTGGAACATTTGAAACTGGTTATAAAGCTGCTACAAAGACTAAAATATTTCTTTCTGAAGCAAAAACTTATATTTTAAGATCAGTCTTGTTTCAAAGATGATATCCTTGATTTTGAAAGGATTATAGTGTTTAATAGTATAGGGGGGGCACTTATTTTCTCTAAGACTGCTAAGCAATATTTTGACATGGAAAATCTCTTGTCACAGATTAAAAAAAAACTTGTCAGCTCCTGTGACTTAGACATTTTGATTAGTTCGAAAGTATAGCTTCTTGACCTGACAAACCAAGAGGTGGAAATCTCCTGGAAACACTGTATCTACATGACTTTTAAATATGGTAAGGGATGGTGATTCAACCACTTCTCTGGTCAGCCTTTTCCATTGCTTGACAATCCTTTCAGTAAAAAAAATTCTTCCTAATGTCCAACTTAAAGCTCCCCTGGCACAACTCAAGGCCATTTCCTCTTGTCCTGTCACTTGTTACTTGGTTGAACAGACTGACCCCCACCTCTCTACAACCTCCTTTCAGGTAGTTGTGGAGAGCAATAAGGTCTCCCCTCAGCCTCCTCCTTTTCAGACTAAACAACCTCCATTCACTCAGTTGCTCCTCATAAGACTTGTGCTCTAGACTCTTCAGAAGCTTAGCTGCTCTTCTCTGGACTCACTCCAGCACCTATATATCTTTTTGTATTGAGGTGCCCAAAACTGAACACGGTACTTGAGGTGCAGCCTCACCAATGCTGAGTACAGGGGCATGATCACTCCCCTAGTCCTGCTGACCACACTATTTCCAATACAAGCCAGGATGCCATTGGCCTTCTTGGCCACCTGGGCACACTGCTGGCTCACATTCAGCCAACTGCCAATCAGAACATTTTCACCAGAAGCTGACTTTCTTACAGTTTATAGCACTGTGAATTGCTGTGTAACTTTGCATTGTTGAAGAGCTCCTTCATTCCAAACCAAAAGGGATAATATTTTGCAAGCTATTAAAATTACTCATTTAGAAAAAGAGATATACTTCACATACTCAGAATAGTTTTACACATGAGGTGTATCACATATACAAACACAGGAATGAAGGAGAGAGGATACAAAAGGGAAGTAAGAACATTATTAAAACAGACTGTATCCTTTTTGAAATGAAGCTTGATCTATAACTGCCACATATTATTATTTTACATTAGTCAGCAACTCATAATGAAAACATTGGAATACCTTCAGGAAATTATACTTTATTCAGCTTTCTAGGCAAAATTTCTACATTACAAGTGGTAAATTTGGAAGTGTAATTTAGTTCTAATATAACTGTTGGCTACTAAAGAGGGAATTGCTATAATAAAACCGTTTGAAAGCAGAAAAAAAAAAGGAAAACAAGAAAACTCTGTAAACAAACCCTCCATATATGACTTGTCATTAGATACTATTTATGTAATGTGTAAGGGTAATATAAGCATACAGTAGTTCTGAATTTTCCATCATCCTAAACCCAGCAAACTACAAAGACTTTCAAATATCTTTGTGTGGTCATTAATGCTAAATGTTGCCAAATGGTGAGCACAAACCACAAAAAGTATGTTACTAATAAGCAGTCAGTTCCATAGTTTTTATTTCTACTGCATGTAGTGTACCTTCTACTGCACAGGCATTGTTTTTCTGTGTGCTGATATCTGAGTCATCTTTGAAAATGAAAGCAGTGGAATAGACTTATTGACAAATAGTTTTTTTCTTTTAGAAAACAAGATATTATGGAGATGATTCAGTTGCCATTAAATATTTTTTTAATTCAATTCCGCAGTAATAGTAGTCCCTATAATAACAACCCTAATAAATAAAACAAAGTCAATAACCAGTTCTAGTAATGTGGCACTGGTAGCTGTCAGCCAGAACCCAATTGTGCTAAGAGCTGAAAAATTAAAAGATACCTCTTGCCTCAAAGAGATTACATTGAGTATTTCATAAGCTCTTAGCAGTGTTTAGCATGTTGCTATTGCATCAAAGATCATCTTCTTGTATTCCTCTGCACAGCATACGGGGCAATGTTTCCTCCCTAAAGGAGAAATATGGCAGTAAATGTGTTCTGAAAGCTCTGGTAAGTATTTTAAAGAGAAGTCTTTTGCTCCTGTTTTAGAGAGATTGCTATAAGGTGTGGAAGTGGAAGCTGGAAGGAGGGAAAATCACGACTTTGCTTTGTTATGACTGACAACCACATCTGCTGCTACTCAGCTGCTGGAGCACTGACTAATTACAACACCCAGCTGTTGGCACAGCTCAAGGGTCCTTCTGCCTGTTACCCGTCCCTTAAATGAGCATCTCTGTGGGCAGCAGTGCTCTCAAGCTGGAAAACAAAGAGGGTTGGAATGAAAGGTGGAAAACTCTCAAGAGAAAACTGGGGGTTAAAAATAGGTGGTACTTATATATAAATGCCTATACTTTCCCTCACCTATGGGCACTTTCATGTTGATAGACCAGCAACCTTTTATACAAACACCCTTGCAAAATAGTGAGCTCTGGATTTAAGAAAAACAGAGTCTGTGTTCAGTTAACTGGAGACCTTCCACAACAGCTCATAGTCGGTTCAGGGTGAGACTCATGGAGAGTCCTGCCAAGTACAGTTGTAGATAGCCACATCCTCTTTTGTCTAGAACCAAACTGTTTGGGGTTCCTAGATTATTATGTATACTTATAAAGGTTAGTTTTGTTGTTGAGTAAAAAAAAATATTTGTAGACAGACTGATGTCCTTTGAGCTGTGGAGAAAAATAGCTTATTTTCTTCACTGCTACTTAATTACTTTTTGTCCTTCATTTTTATTGCTCAATGTTGCTGATTTTTAATCCATTATTAGGTAAGTCCATGGTTAAGACAAAATCTGATGCTTTGAGAACTACACATACCAGTAAGACTCAGTGTTTGAAAGCGTAGACACCCAACTATTAAGGCATTTAAAATTAGAAAATAATGGTAAAAAAAAATGCTCAACAGCCTGTTGAAAGGCATAGAACTTCTCTGTGACAGAATTGGGACTCCTTGTCTTGAGCTGAAATGCAAACCTATCCTTTTTCTTCAGGAGAGGTCACCTTTCTTTTAGGTTTTTGGATGTGTGTACCAACCACAGGATGCTCACACACAGCACTGGGTAGCAGTTGGTGGTGTTGTTCAGAGGAGTGAAACAGAGGTACAGACCACTCCTCTCAGGGAGTATAAAGGTACGCTGTAAAGGTAACAGCACCAGAGCCAGATACATAGGTCTAATTCCAATCTGAGTGATTACAGTCTGTCATTCTATAGAGCAGTTTATTTGCAATATGATGTTTTCCTCCAGTTTTGTGTCCTATCGATCTGTATTGTTGTTCTTTTCCATAAATTCACTGCTGCCTTTCTCCCCAGAGAAAGATAACTGCTTCTGCCCTGTATAGATATTACACATAAATCCTAAGTAGTATTGACTGTCTAAAGGGGATCCTTGAATGAAGGGATAGAAATGATTACTTAATGTTAGGCTGCTAGATTGATGATTTTCCCTATGACTGACTACATATATAGATTCATTTTTTTGCCATTGGATCTTAAGATGGAGAAGTTTCCCTAAAAAGTTTCTCTTCACCACATGACACTGAAGTGGGCAAGCAACAGCCTAGCAGTTGATAGTATCTGTGTATGTCCTCACTACTTTTTTTTTTTTTTTTGGCAATTCAATAATCATAACACACTTATTTTAAAAGTAAAACATTTGTAGGAAGTTGTAAAATTATTTTTTAACCTGTGGATAGGGTACAAACATGGTGATGGAAACTAAGAGGGAAAACAAATATAAAATAGCTTATGTGTCCTTGGAAACATAAATGCCTACTGAACAGTAAAAAAAAAATATTGGTTCACTCTGTCACATTGGCCTCTCTGTCCATACCCAGTTCCCTGAGGACTTTGTTCCACTACTGACGCGTGTCAGGAATTTCCTTTTGTTTTTTACTGAACTATCTCTATCACTACAGTGGTGCCATCTGGTATCCAGATATTATTGTTTGCCCTTTCCTCCCTCTCCTCCTGCCCTTATTTTTTATGGCTAGCACCAGGGTTATTTATGGCAGTAGGTTACAAGCTGGGTATGGTTTAAACATACAGAAGCATTTTTCAAGAGTTACAGACAAAATTTTTTTAAACATGCCTCCACCATCCATAAAACTCATTATACACAGGAAAAACCTTGATTTTTTTAATCATGACTGCTGCTCTTTCTCCTCTTTCTTACTCTGGCTGTCACACTGTGCTGGTGTAATGAAAGAGGTCAAACAGAAAGATACTGTGGTTTCTCCCTCAGATAAGCTAAGGGCTGGTCACTTCAGAGATGAACAGCAATAGGAAAAGAGTATGTACGATAACACAGGACAGAAAGGTTTTTTCCTTGCAAATATTACAATACTTTCTTACCACCCTAGAGTATTTAATAGTGGTTCTGTCATCAAATAATATTTAACTGACCCCGTCTATGTGTGCAGCAGGTCAGACAAGACAAATGTGAATTTATACCTGAAGGTGGAGTGCCCAAGTAGATTCTCTGATATCTCTTAAGGATCACACCCCTTTAGAAATCTTTCCTTCAGCTGGAGAATTGTAGGTTGTATTTTCTGGCTAGTAATTTAGTTCAGTAAAACATGTGGAAAGTACTACCACAGAATTTCCCAGTGAATATCAAACAAATTTGAAAGAGGGTGACAACTTTATACTTCTGTCAATTCAGTTAATAGGAATATATTCAGACATTACTGAGAGAAGAGGAAGGCAACTGACAGATAGACACATACAGACAAAATTAAACTGTAATATTTGCTTCCTTTAGAAATTCCTGAAGAAATAAATAATAGAAGGCACTACACACACATGGAATAAGAATGAGGCTGCTCTAGCAGCACACAGAGTATGATTACAAATTACAGGACAATTGAATTAAAAAAGAGTGCAATCATAACTCATAGCATTCAATTTCAAAGAAAAATCATATTCAATGGAAAGTCACAAAAGACACAAGACAGCAACACAGAGATTCACAAATCTGAGAACTCAATTAATAGAACAAATTTGTTGAAAAATTTAATCTTTAGCTTTTCAACTTCCAATCAAAAATAAACTTAAAGGAGGACAAAATAGTTGGTTATATATGGAGTTTTCTTTCTCTGCTTGAATAATGATAAGGAAGAAAGGGTGAACAGTAGTAGAGGAAGAATGGTCTGTTGGCTACAAAGAACAATGCTGTTTACAGAGGAGAAATGAGGCAGTGACTTGGTGGCATAAGAAAGCTTGGGAAAAGCCTCAGACAAAGTGTAGGAAAAGAATGAGTCCTTACTGACAACTACTTGAATGCTGTCATGAAATTGGCAATTTTGCACCAATACAGAGTGAATAGGAAAACCATGTAAGTATAGCTTGTCTGAAGAAAGTTAGTTATTCCTCTCCAGGTGCAGGACTCTATAGTTGCCCTGGTTGCACTTCATTAGGTTCCTCTCTGCCTACTCTCCAGGCTGTCCAGGTCTCGTTGAATGGCAGCACAGCCTTCTGGTGTGTCAGCTAATCCTCCCAGATTTGTATCATCAGCAAACTTGCCGAGGGTCCACTCTGTCCTTTTATCCAGGTCATTGATGAATATGTTGAACAAGATTGGACCAGGCAGTGACCCTTGGTTAACACTGCTAGCTACAGGCCTCCAACTAGACTTTGTACTGTTCATCACAACCCTTTGAGCTCTGTTGCTCAGCCAGTTCTCCCTCCACCTCACTGTCCACTCATCTAATCCACACTTCCTGAGTTTACCTACGAGGATGTAACGGGAGACAGTGTCAAAAGCCTTGCTGAAGTAGAGATAGACAATATCCACTGCTCTCCACTCATCTAATCAGCCAGTCACACCATTTCAGAAGGCTATCAGATTGGTCAAGCACAAATTCCCCTTCATAAATCCATGCTGACTGCTCCTGATAACATTCTTTTCTTCCACATGCTTAGATGACCTCCAGAATGAGCTGTTCCTCCATCACCTCTGCAGGGATGGAGGAGAGGCTGACTAGCCTGTAATTTCTTGGGTCCTCCTTCTTGCTCTTTTTAAAGACTGGAGTGACACCGGCTTTCCTCCAGTCCTCAGGCACCTCTCCTGTTCTCCAGGACCTTTCAAAAATGATGGAGAGTGGCTTAGCAATAACCTCAGCCAGCTCCCTCAGCACTCATGGATGCAGTCCATTGGGGCACATAGATTTATGGGAGTCCAGTTTGCCTACATGATCTCCCCAGTGGGATGGGGTGGACAAGATCTTGGGAGAGGACACAACTGAGACAGCTGACCCAAACTGACCAAATGGATATTCCATACCATATGATGTCAGGTCAACAATAAAAGCTAGGGAGAAGGAGGTTGGAAGGTGGGGTGGGAGATCAGCTTCTCCTTTGGAGCAACTGCTATGCATTTGGAGCCCTGCTTCCCAGAAAAGGGCCCAGACATCACCTCCTGATGGGAAGGAGAGAATAAATCCTTGTTTTCCTTTGCTTCCATATGCAGCCTTGCTTTGTTTTTCATTAAACTGCCTTTGTCTTAACCTATGAGTTTCATCATATTTCCTTTCCCCTGGTCCAGCTGAGAAGAGGAGGAGGGCATGGAGTGATATAGCAGCTTGGTGGGCAGCCCATGTCCAGCTAAGGTCAAACCGCCGCACTCATTAGTCTAAAATAAAGATTATACATGCTCCCAGAATTGTGATTTGTAGGGAGAAAAAAGTGTACAAAATGTCACCCCATGGCAGAATAAACCTAATCTGGACTGTGCCCCACTGTACGGGTATGTTAGTATCCCCCTGGTATCACCGAAGTGTTGCATGGGATGGTGCAAAAAGATTAAGAGTTTTTTGCAAAACAAGGCATTTACTGCAGCAGAACTGTGTACTATAAAGCAAGGAGGTGCACTTAAAACATTGTAAAGTTCTTAAACTTTTTTCCCTTTATATCTATCAAGGTCTGTTTTAATATCATAAATAACCTACCCGTAATTTTTCCCAGAATATTTTACTAAAACACAAGTCATGATAAAAAAAAGGCCTCTTCACCTTTCCCTGCAGCTTATGCTTATTTTCTG
The DNA here is from genome assembly GCA_027560015.1 of Chloroceryle amazona. Taxonomy (NCBI): domain Eukaryota; kingdom Metazoa; phylum Chordata; class Aves; order Coraciiformes; family Cerylidae; genus Chloroceryle; species Chloroceryle amazona. Next base: position 4,443 of record JANHFX010014880.1, on the reverse strand, counting down.
CAAAGCCCTTTTTGTTAATATTTAAAGCTACATATACTCAAAAATATAATACTACACTCTTTTTCTACAGCACTGTCAAAGTTTATTAAAAATTTATTCATGTATTATATTGTTTCAGACCGCATAGCAGTATTTATTCCTTTTGATAAACTTCCTGATAATACATATTTTTTCACATATGCTTCCAGGGGTTATTCAATAACCCCTGGAAGCATATGTTTGATAAATGCACATTTAGCTAAGCGGTTTAGTATAGTCACAAGAAAAGTCACAAGCAAATAAACTTCACTTTACAAATGAAAAATGAGTATGTGCACAAATATTGAATTTTCTAGACTTTGAATTATCAACCTACAAAGTCTGTGAAACCCTGGAAACAGTTAAACATCTCAATATATCACATGTATTAGCTGCTACTAATGTATATATATATATATACACATTATGAACATGTGCTTTTGTATACGTATGTATAAATGTGTGTGTATAAATGCATGTGTGTATATGTATGTATTTTTGTACATACATAGCAGCTTGATTAATTAATTTTTTGAAGGCTTTATTATATATCTCTAGCTCTATTCCAGTTTTTCAGTTTCAAATGACTTCAATACAGATCACCCATATTAAAACTGCAATTATATTGCATAATGAAAAATGGTTTTTAGTCTAACACACAGCTGCAGTTGCAATTAAAAATGCCCTGTGCTAAACCACAAGGAACTGGATACTGATTAAAGCTGTGTACAGAAGTTGCAAACACAGCATGCATTTATCACAGTTCTAGAATAAATAGTCCAAAACATAATCATGAGAGCATTTTAATTTCTCAGCCTTGTTGCACAGTACACCAGTTTTACTGCAGCTTCCTTTTCATTGCAATTTCATTGTGCTAATTTATCCATAAATGACAATAAAACTCAATTCTGAATGAAGTTCTGAGGGTCTTTAAAACCTCTTAATTTTTCTAACTTCTGCAGTCCTGCTATTAATGAAATGGAGTACATGCAGAAACTGCTAAACTGTATTTTCAGTATCACTGTGTGAAGAACCTGACTACACCAAGTCTGATTCATACAGGCAGATTTTCTTGTGGGTATATTACAAAGGCAGGTATCAGCCCTAAGTAGAAGTGTTCCTTTCCAGCTATGTATTATTTTCTATTTCAGCATTACCAGTAACTATTTTATCACTTCCACCACTTTCCAGCTCAGTGGTAGCGTTTTCACAAAACAGAAACAAATGAATAGGAAAAAGAATACACAAAAAATTACAGTTAAGAACACAGTGAGTTAATTTTATGTATTTAGGAAGAAAATGTACAGTTTCCATCATTTCAGGCAGCCCTAATGCAAGGGGACTGTCAATGTGTGTACATAGGCCAACCTGCCATCCAAGAGGGTCTGCAGCAGGAGGAGGAGCTACTAGCAGGGTACAAGGGGCTGACTGAGATCCATCTGAAATTATGAGGTAGAAATGATAAGACAATCCAAAACAAAGGGCTGAGCTTCTAGTTTATTTTCTGCTAAGGTTAATTAATTTCATTTGCTACTTCTACACTCTTCCCGGGGAGAGAGGCGAGAGGGAATCACCACTGTCTGTCCTATATTTTACTTTTTGCTTCGCCGGAGTATTGTGAGAATAAATAAAGGTGCTGAGCTGAGGAGATAGAGTGGTAGTGGGGAACTTATAACTACACAGGTGGACAGACTCTCACTATAGTATTATTGTAAATGACCTTAAGTAAAACATGCATAAATTTGCTCAAATTGTATCTGTCTTTTTGAATTCTGTCTCTACCTAAGTGTTACACAGCCTTAAGCTCATTAATTTCCACAGGGTTGGGTTTAGCCTTTACACTCTAATGAAAGCCAAATACAATTTAAAGAGGCTGTGTTAGTTCAGCACAAACCTCAGATCCCCATATCATGAAAACCTGTTGTAAGCAAACTTTTAAGACTTACGATGGTTCTTCAGACACCACTGCTCCTTCCTCCAGTTCTTGAGCCTGTTTATACCATGGCAACTTTGCTTCCACGGGGATTTTCTCTATGGAACAAACACAAGCATGTGAAAATAGGAAGCATGCAGTAACAATGCTACATGTGCCAGCCTCCCATCCTCTCTTGCTGAGGATGCCTGTGATGCATGTGTGCCTTCATCTACATGGAAGTTGAGCAAAAGAAGAATGAGAGATAAAGGAGAGATAAAGCAGGAGAGAAAGAAATAAACTCCTTTGTCACCTGGACTATAGCAAGGTTATATGGCTAGACAGTTCACTGTTACAGCTAGAAGGGCTATGGCATTCTAAAGGCAGAAAGGTAAATTAAGCCACTTTTCAGACTATACAACTGGGCTCTTTTTGACAGAAGTCTTGTAAGTGTAACCAGCCTTCATTTACACTGCAAGGGCAAAGTGTAAAATCCCTGTGTTTGCCCTTAAATTTTACAACTTCAGAAGACACATTAAGCATGTTTTTGATAGACTACAAAAAGGAAGAAAATCCTGATTTGATGAGTGATGTCACAGAAAAATGGAGAAACTGTAATAAAATGGTCCAGCTATACTTTTAACTTTATCAGTTCATCAGCTATGCAGATTTAGAAAGACAAGCTTGACACTTTTTCTGTCATTTCTGATGGAAAACAGTAGAGCTGCTTTTCTTCCTCTCCAGGATGTGCATACAGCGTAATGAGCTGCTCTGCTGTGTGGGGAATGCAGAGTCTTGCTGCTTCTCCTGCCAAACTCCGCTTTCATGCAATGTCAAAGTGGAGTATTTTAGTTCAAGGCAGAGGAGTTGGTTTAGCTCTACAGAGGTATAAAGCAAGACCAAATTCGGCACTACAATTTGAGAAGGAGCTCTGCATTTCAACAAAATGTTTTGGGCTAGGTTCAGGGGGAAAAACCCGTATAAAAGAGAGCGAGACTCAGACTGCTGAAAAGAACCAGGGCCAGACCTATTTGCCACTCATGAATCACCTAAGCCTTTCAGGTCTGTATAAGTCATAAGTATGTACTTGGCAATGGCGGCTGATTAATGTAGTTCAGACTAGTCAGGAATTTTTAGTGACTCCTCTGTTCACAGCAGTGAAGTTTTCATGTATGCACACGCCATTTCCCTTCTGTCAGTTGTATCATAGAAGAACAACTTGCAACTTAACTTCACAGCTATTGTGACTTTAACCAAGCAAATTTCCTTGGAGTGAGTTATTATCTGAGGAGAAAAGGGACAGTAATCAAGTTATTATGACTCTCTCTAAGAAATAGCTTGCCATGCCCCTACTCTTAACTTATTTATTAGTGTCATTTAAGGAAGAATATTTGCCAGCACAGCTTAGTTTAATCTATATTTTAATGCATTTGTTATCTAAAATACATAGGAGATATTTCTATTTATATGTTCTGCAGTTTGTTTTATGTGGTTTGGAAAGCCAGATCTTGCTTCTGTGCTTTTTTTTGATAGGATGTAAACACTTGTAAAAAACAAAAGCTCTTATGTATCATTGCCTGTTTTGTGGCTTTTTAAATGACTTCTTTTTAGAGGTATAGTTAAGTATCATCTATACTGTAAAATCTGTTACATTTTAGAAATGTTGATGGTGTAGAGTGTGATTTGACAAAAAAAAAAAAAAGAAAGAAAGAAATTAAAAGTAAAAAGCACTCCTAACACAAGCAAAGAAGGAATTTTACCTGTGGAGATTAAAGTAAAATCTCTCCTTTTATATAAGAGTTACAGGAAAAACACTTAAATACTATATTATACAGAAACTTGATTAGATTAGATTATATATTAAAAGGGAAAATCATTACTTAATCCAGGGATATCATATTTTTTTTTTCCCCATTATAGATGAAGTTGCCTCAGTGCTTGAACAAACTAAACTAAAATAAATTACATGAACTATTTGCATTCTATTTCTGTTCATCACAGTGTGTTAAAAGAAGAGAGAATTCCACGTTTTTTGGTCTTACTGCTTCAGTCAGCTAGGAACATTGTTTTTCTGCTTTATGTTAATGCAGCTCCAAAAGGAAAAAGCAGGTGAAGACCAAAACAATAATACAAGAGAGGTACTTTTCTACCCCTATTGCTCTAAATTTCTAACTCTAGGAGTCTTCTGGGTATCATTTAGTCCAACCCTCTTCTGGAAACGTGATTCAGCATTCAGTCTTCAAAGATTACCATATGGAGGGAGAAATGTGAATGCATTGCAGTATCAAGATAAGGAGTAAAATTAAACCCAAGCAAAACAGTGCGCTTTGTACAGGACTAAGAAAGAAAGAAAGAATGAAAGAAAAGAACAAAAGAAAGAATGAATGAACAAACGAACGAACGAAAGAATGGAAGCAAAGAAAGGAAAGGAAGGAAGGAAGGAAGGAAGGAAGGAAGGAAGGAAGGAAGGGAAGGGAAGGGAAGGGAAGGGAAGGGGAGGGGAGGGAAGGGAA
>JANHFX010014878.1:30188-42772 GCA_027560015.1 Chloroceryle amazona | reverse complement strand
ACCTGGAACCACATCGCCGGGCCCCTGCCTTCCGCGCCCACCGCCTGGTAGCCCCGCTGCGGCGGCTGGAGGAGGGTCTGTGCCCCCGCCACCTCCAGCCCCTCGACGGCTTCTGCCGCACCGAGCAAACCTGCGTCTGCGCCCGCTGCTGCACCCACGAGCATCGCGCCCACGACGTGGTGCCCCTCGAGAAGGAACGAGAGCACAAGGAGGTGTGTGAGTTGCGGGGAGGGGGTTGTGTGGAGGTCCCCACGTGGGGATGAACCAGACAGGGTCTGTGCTGGATGGAGAAGGTGCTGCATCCATATCCCCACGTGGGGCTTAACCTTGGCATGGCAGGGGAGGGTGTCTGTATGGTCCATATGGGGTGCAGTGCCAGGGGGGCATCTTGGGTGGAGTGAGATACAGCACCCGTGGGAGGGGTCCATGCTGCACCCATGTCTCCATGAGGGACCTAATCCCCACGTGGGAGGATGTGCAGGTGTGGCACTGGTGGAACGCCCAGTATGGGATGGGTGCTGCAGCCCTATCCACACAGGGGACCTCACCCTAGCATAAAGGGTGTGCCATCAGGGCACCCTGTGGGGTGGGGATGGGATGGGCAGACAGGGACAGGCATTAGGAGCAGACCTGCTGCCAGTCAGCCTGTGGGGTTTGGTCACACTGTGAGGGCCAAACTCGCAGTACCCATGGGTGTAGGGGTGGGGGACAGGGCACCTGGGACACCCTGCGGTGGCTGCCTCCATGGTCACAGGGCTCTTGTCTTCTCCATCTTGTTCCCACAGCTTCGTCAAGGAGTTTTTTTTCCGCATGCTGGCAGTCTGCCCAGCCGCGGCTCTACCAGCCCTTTGTGTCCTGGTCTTTTGGCAGCGGAGCTTTTTCAGTCACTCCCATTCCCAGATGAGGCTGAGTCACTTCCCAGATTTTCACCCACAAGCCTCCCCGGGAGCCCAGTGTAGTGCTGCCTGCTGGGGCACCGGTGCCTTGAGTGCATGGGGCCTCGCGGGGCTGCAGGCAGATGGGAGCCTGTGAGGCTTGTGGCTTGTTGTCATCTCCACATCAGCATGGGACATGTGGGGACCTCGGCAGGGTTTGCTTCTTCCAGGGGAGAGCCCAAGGGGTACAGATGTGTTGCCAAGGAGCACAGTAGCAGCCCTGAGCCAGTTTCTGCTCCCTTATGGGCTCTTGGAACTGCAGAAAAACCCTTTTGCCAGTATTATTTGTCATTAGGTGCCTTAAAATAGTGTGTGATCCCAGCCCTGAGGAGCTGTCAGGCCTTAGAAGTCACCACTTAAAGTCTCCTGCATGGCCTCTGTGGCTGCTCTCTGCCACCACCCTCACACTGTGGGGTGGGAAAGGTGGAGGGGGAAGGTTCCTGTCTCTCCTCACTGGGCATGAGTGCTGCAGTGGGCTGAGGATCAGTGGGACAGGATTTGACTCATCTGGGGAGTGCAGTGGCCTCCTATCGCCCAAGGGACCCATCCTTGTGATGGGCAATGGCTGGTGCTAACAATAGCACATCAGGAAACATCGCACTCGGAGGTGCTTCCTTTGCAGCCACGAAGCACCCTGTGCTCCTGAGCAGATTTGCTTTGCTACTAACGAGAAACCTTTAAGGGACTCAGCACTGCATTTCTGAGTGCTCTGGGTCTCCCTTTCAGGTCCTGCGCCAGTCCCAGGTGGGGTTTTCCCCAGCCTTGGGGTGTGCACTAAGAACACACAGCTTAGCCGGCTTGCTGTGATCACCGCCAATGGTTTTGCTTTCAAATTCCTATTTTGTTTGGTTTCCGCTGGACCAGGGTGGGGTCCGTTTAAGTGGACATGACCCACTGCAGCCCGCTTGCTTCTTTAGCTTTGCAACTGAGAAGGTTGGATGTTGCAGAGCTAAAAAAACAGGAAAACTACTCACAATTCTTCTTGCACTCTTCACCCAAAGCCTGACAGCACGGTCATGGGCAGAGAGAGGGCTGTGGGTTGAACTTAGGGTGAGGCAGGGCCCCAGCACCTTCCTGCCACTGGAATTGAGGGGAGCAGAGCTCAATGTTTGTCCCTCATGTCCACAGGCCCAACAAGCCACGTTCCTCAGCAATGTGGATAACGAGCTGGAGGAGCTGGCAGTCACTATTGCGCAGGCCAAGAAGATGGTGGAGCTCATTAAGGTGACTGTATGATGGGTTTGCTCTGTTAGCACAGCTCTGCTGGACTGGGGAGCAGAAATGAAGGAGCCATGAGTTTTTGGGGTGCGTGGGCTGTCAAGGTGGTGCTTACAGAGGAGAAAGTTCTCCTTAAAATGATGGTGACTGTGCCAAGGATCTCTGAGAATTCTTGCTCCTCATCTCTGCTAACCTTTGCAACACCTCTGGTCTTTTTTTGTTTGCAACCTGGAAGGAGGAGCGGGGCGAGAGTAATGCTGGGCCATCTGCTGGCTCTTGCACCTTCTCCCCTTAGGCTCTTGGGGTTTTGGTCACCTTTGACCCTTGTGCAAACACATCACTTCACTGCCTGGGAACATGAGATGTGGTGGTGTAGTAAGCAGCCGTGCCCAGACAGGTCCCTCAATACCTGGGTTGTAAAGTGCTCTGAGCTCTTGGGTGAACGGGGCTACAGGGTGTCCAGGGGAGCCTGCAGAGCTGAGCACTGGGTGCTGGCCAGGGGACAAGGGTGTTCTCCCACACCCCTGCCTGCAGGAGGTGACCCCGACCCCCCTTTCTGTGCGCTCAGGGTGCTGCCACAAAAGAGAGGGAGAGCGTCGAGAAGCTCTTTGCAGAAGCCTCTGAGGTCCTGGCAACCTTCCAGAAGGAGGTGACTGGTTTCATTGAGGATGGGGAGCGCTCCATGCTGGGGGAGGCCGAGGCTGATCTTCGTTGGAAGGAGGAGAGACAAGCTAAGCTGACCCACTGCAAGCAAAACCTGGAGAATGTCCCTAGCACCAACACCATCTACTTCCTCCAGGTGCCTGGGTGGGATGGGGCAAGGGAGAAGTTGCTGATAATGTTGTCTTTTGAAGCTTTGTCCCAGTTTTGTCCCAGTTCACATGGAGTGGGGTGCCAGGAACCCTGGGATGTGAGAGCTGCAGTCTTACTCGTGTTAGCAAAGTCCTCTCCCCTTCCTGCTCCTGGGGGGACCAGGCAGCCAAGACTTTCTCCTCCATCAACCTCACCTCCATCCTGGCTGTGACTCAGGAGAAGCTGATGTGCTGCCCAGGCTGGGTACCAAGATGTGGAGGGCAGAAAGTGAGATGTTGGGGTGCCCCACTGCCATCCCCCCCTCCCCATCTGGCATCCCCCCCTCCCCAGCAGCCCAGAAAGAGGAGAACTTTTGGGGAGGAGATGCTGATCTGAGCAAGGTGGGCATGGTCTGAGTCCAGGTTTGAAAGGGAGCGAAGAGAAAGTGCTAGGAATGCATGGCCAGGAGGAGTGCTCTCCTCCCTTATGTGAGTCTGTCCTTGGGCCAAGTCCTTTGCACTGCCAGTTCCCAAATCCTCCAGGGCCGGGTGGGGTTGTGGAACAAGAGACAACTTCAGCTTGTTTGAAACCTCCTGAAACTCTTGTCTTTTTGGCTCAGGAATTTCAGGCCTTAAAAGTAGCCATGGAAGAAAACCTCTGCCCAGCTCTGAGCTTCCAGAATGAGCTAAACTTCACCAAGTGCACCAAAGCTGTGGGCTCAGTGAAGGATGTGCTGTCTGCTGCCTGCAAAAACCAGTGGGACCACTTGCAGGGGAAAGGAATTGATGGGCTGAACATCCAGGAGACAGAGGAAGGTTTGTGTTTACCCAGCCCCTCTTCCCAGCTATCACCTCATCACCCTTCATCCACCCCGTGTAGGTGGGAGATGTCTGCAGGCTCAATGTCTCCTGCGAGAACTGCTCCCTCTCCCACCAGCGCTGGAAGCTGCCTGGCATGGCTATGTAGCACGTTGCACAATCCCTGTCTGGGTTTACGCCTCGTCCTTGAGGCTTCATTAATTTTTCCATGGAGACCAGAGACTGAAGAGGCAACAAACAACCTGGGCGTTAGGCAGGGCACCGTGGGAGGGAGCAAGTAGCCAAAGTGGACTCCCATGAAAGGGGTCTCTTTCTTTGCAGGCTAGACGATCCTCTTCCTGGGGCTGGCTATGTTCTCACAAACTTTCTAGGCTTAGAAAGCCACTGTGGCACTTTCTACTGTGCTCTCTTGTTGAGCCAGAACTCTCTTCCCTCTCTTGTGTTCTCAGATGTCCCTGAGAATTGCAGCCAGTTCCTTGCCCTCCCTGTCCATTTCCTTAGGTGGCAAAGGTGGCATCTGTCCCTTCCCTTGTCTGAGCTGTCAGGGATGTGCAGGGGGAACTGCGGATGCCATGGGGGCTCAGAGGCTACAGCTGCAGAGTGCCATCAGAGTGTCGGGCAATGCTCCAGTAACACCGTTTGCAGCATCCGTTTCTGTGCTGATGGCAAACCCTTCTGTCCCTATCTCTGCAGTGTTGGTTGAATCCCGGATTCCAGACAAGTCAAACAATCCTGCCCGCCTGGAGAGCCGTGATTACTTCCTGAAATGTAAGTGAGGGCATTTTGCTTTGACAGCTGTTGCTAAGGTCCATCTCCCCTTTCCTCTCTCCCAGCCAGACAGCTCCTTCCTGCATGCCCGTCCGGCACTGGTCCTGAGCTGATGGCTGGCAGGAGCGCTGCCACCACCAGAGGAAATATTGCTCAGCTAACAAGGAAGCCTCCTTGCTTTCCTGACAACAGTCATAATCTGTTTTGGTGATACTTTTTCTCTTCTTGTCTGTGGTTCTGCCAGACCAGCTGCCAGGGGGGCTGCTGATGTGCCATGTAATTTCTGCTGCTTTCCAGCCTTTGATGAACTGGATCCTCTGTTAAATTAAATCAGAGTTTGTACATCTGCTTTGTTTGTCACAGAGCATCGATCTGATGAGGGTCAGCTTCAGCTGCAGCAAGCAGGGGGATAATTCAGTGGCTGAGAAGAGCAGACAGTGGGGCAGAAGGGGATGAAGCTGGAGGGTGCAGGGCTGTATTTGGGCTCCAACACCCAGCATGTCCCCCCCAGCTTTACAGGGGATGTGGGATCACCCACTGAGATGTCCATAGGGGACAAGACCTGCCTTGATGCCACAGGTGCACCCCCCTGAGAGCCAGGCAGTAAAGCCTGGGCTCAGGTGGGGCATGCTGTACCACTGCTGTAGGGTTTGGACACATCATGGGCTCAGACCTGCAACTCAGTCAGCAGCAATACATCGCCAGGGCTGTTCCTGCTGGCTACCCTCTCTGTTTGGGATCCAGCAGGCATTCGCATGTGGCCCTATGTCCTGGGAGTGCCTCTGCTCTTGTAGGAGCCATAGGGCATCGAGAGCTGACTGCAGGAGCAATTGTTTTTTAGCTGTGAGGTGCCTGGGTGTTCTCCTGTCTTCTTGGGGTCCCTCCTTGCTGCATTTCTCTGTGGTTGTCTGAAGCCCACTTTTATATGGGATGATCCTACTACGACTCTGCCTAGGTTCTCCAATGTCTGATATCATGGTCAAGCTCATTGAGCAGCCCCTCTGCTCTCTCTGCTGCCTGGTTACCCATATTCATGCTGATTATGGGAATATCAGCTCTTTCAGTCCCTATTCTCATTGGCTAAAATTGGCTGTGGAATTTAAAAGCAAGGTGACCAAATGATGGTGGAAAGGATTGTGCTAATTGCTGAAGGCTGGAGCAGAAGATCAGAGTGGGGAGGGCAGGGGTCTCTTCTCCCAATTAACAAGCAACAGAAGAAGAGGAAACATCCTCAAGTTGTGCCACGGGAGGTTTATGCTGGATATTAGGAAAAAATTCTTCACCACAGCACTGTTTTTCAAGCCCTGCAACAGGCTGTCCAGGGAAGTGGTTGAGTCACCCCCCCCTGAAGGAATTTAAAAAGACATGTAGATGTGATGCTGAGGGACATGGTTTAGTGGTGGACTTGGCAATGCTGGGTTAATGGTTGGACTTGATGATCTTAAAGGTCTTTTCCAACCTAAACAATAGTATGATTCTATTCTATGATTTTCTCCTGTTTCCCTCCTCATCCTCATGTCTCCTTCTTGCGTCACACAGTTGCCTTCATTATTGACCTGGACAGTGACACGGCTGACAAGTTCATCCAGTTGTTTGGCACCAAAGGGGCCAAGCGGGTGCTGTGCCCCATCCCTTACCCAGAGAGCCCAACCCGGTTCATCAACTGCGAGCAGGTACTGGGGGAGAACCTCATGAACCGGGGCAACTACTACTGGGAGGTGGAGCTCATTGATGGCTGGGTCAGCATTGGAGTCATCGCTGAGGACTTCAACCCCCGGGAGTCCTACAACCGTGGGCGCTTGGGGCGGAATGAGAAGTCCTGCTGCCTGCAGTGGAATGGACAGAACTATGTGGCCTGGTTTGGTGGCTTTGAGTCTGTCATCCAGCAGCCATTTTTCCACACAATTGGGGTCTTCCTGGAGTATTCAGAGAAGGCACTGACCTTCTACGGAGTCAAGGACTCCAAGATGACCTGCCTGCAGCAGCTCAAGGTCTCCCCTGTTGCCAAGGGTCAGTTTGACCCATTCCAGAGCAAGATCAACCACCAATTCGCCTCTCTTTTCTTGTGCAAGCTGAAACCAGCTTTCTTCCTGGAGAGTGTCGATGCCCACTTGCAGATTGGGCCACTGAAGAAAGATTGTGTTTCGGTGCTAAAGCGGCGGTAACTGCCCAGGGAGCAGGAGTGTGGGAAGACCCAGAAGAGCCTCTCCTGCAGTGTGTTGCCTCTGTCATGGATTCTCTTTGGTAGTGTTGTAGTTAGCCCTTCCTCCTCACTCTGTGCTGGTGGTGACCCAGGGGTGGGTGAAGCTGTCTGTCAGGCAGAGCTGTGGGCTGGGAGCCAGGCAGGAGCTGGATCTAAGTGCCAGCTCTGCCGCTGGGCTGCTGAGCAGACTTGGGTGAGTCTCTGGGCTGCTCCCTGCCACTCAGTTTCCCTTTCTGGACATCAGGGACTGCAATTCAGCCTTTCTTTGGTAAAGTGCGTTGCTCAGGAGAAGTGCCATGTGGATCTGAAGCTGTATCTTGGCCAGTTGCCGGGCTGCCCAGTCCGTCTCCTTAATATCTGCTCATACTGCAGATATTAAGGAGCAACTGTGAGTTGCACAGATGCTCTGCTTTTTGCCTTATCTCAATCTCTGCATTGCTGCTGCTTTTTTAAGCACTAGCTTATCAACACCTTCCACACACTCCTTATGAAGTGCCTTTGAAGTAGCAAAGCTGGCGTGGACTTGGCAAACCCCCGAAGCAGATGCAGTCACCTCCCTGGTGCCCACATCACTGTCATGCCTTGGTGTGGGTGAGCAGGGTGCTCCAGGGTGGGTGGGATGCAGAGAAGCTCAGGTGGGATGCAGAGAAGCTCAGGTGGGATGCAGAGGAGCCCAGCTGGGTGCAGGGGTGATGCTGCTGTGACTCAGTACCTCTTCTTGCAGGGCTGACTACCCACTAGAGCTGCAGACGTGAAACGAGGTTCTTTGCCCTCCCTCATGATGTGGCCAGTGGTTATTCTGAATGCTGGTCTGTGGCCAGGTTTATCTGGGAAAAGCTGTGGTCCTGCTTGTGTGGAACCTTGTGGCTATGGGGCTGTTCCCCACCACAGCCAAAACTCCCATCTGGGAAAGGGGAGAAACCTCCTGCTGAGAAACAGAAGCACCGTTCCTGCCATGAGATGGCAAAGTGAGCAGCCCGAAACAGTTTTTGCAGACATGCTTTTAGTAAATATGATCGTCAGGAATCACTTACTGAAGCTTTGCAGCCAAATTTCCCCCTGCTTTTTTTGGTGACACTACTATTTTAGAGGATTTTAATACTGTTGAACTCCCAGCTCTTGAAGTACCCTGGGCGCACTTGAGCTGTAAATGTATCCCTTAGCTTATAGAGGTTTTTAAGTGACAAAGAGGTGCTGTGAGTATGTTCCAGGGCCAAATGATCTGTTTTAAGGACAGCTGTGAGTGTATGGATAAAAGGTGCATCAGTCTGTTATTAAATGACTCTTTAGAGTCTGACAGTAAGCAACAATTAACAAAAAGATACTCTCAAGTGAGTGTCCCCACCCGGAAAGGTGGAAACTTGAGGCTGAAAGCCAAAAATGCCAGTTCACATATCCTAAGGGAGTTTTTCCAGAAGAAAAATACAGAAAATACTGCCTGCAAGGGCGGCACAGAGCAGCGCCTGTCTCAGCACAGTGTGCCTTTCCACAAGTTTATTTTGTTTAGTTTGCTGCCTACCTCCCAAAGCTTGCTTTACAGAAACATAGTGCTGGGTAATATATACCTAGAGAGAAAATATATTGGGTCAGGTTCGTCACTGGTGTGAGTGAACCAGTAATGACGCATCAACAGTTAACAGGGATGGAAAATGGCCCATTTAGCTAAATATGAAATATATGTATTTTTTCCCCAAAGGATAAGCTGGAAATCACAGTGGTATATTCAAGGGGAGCCAAGGGAAAAAAGTGAACATGAATAAAAAGGCAGCCACAAAGCTGAGAGGTTTGAAGTTAAAGCCACGTTTACATAAACATTGAGGCACAAAGAGCTCCTTTACTGTAGCTCATCTGCCAGTGCTGCCAATTCCTGCTGGCGCGGGAAGAGGTGCTGCTCCCCAGCTAACGGCTGCTGCTGCGGACTCTTGTTGGAGGGGCTGAAGGGTCCAAATGCAGGGTGGGGCTGTGAGCTGGGCGAGGAGGGGACTGGTGGGGTGCGTCTGCAAATCCCTTCTACTCCTCTGCACGTGGGAACTCCTAAAATACTTCAGGCTGTGGGAAAAGGAGAGGTAAGCCCTCCAGAGTAAAATCTTCAGATGAAATCTTGGCCTTTCCTGGCCAGTGGGAATGCTGCCCGGATTTCTGTCCATCTGGGAATTCAGTCTCTATGTCCTGAGCTCCTACCTCAAAACCACTTTGTTTGGCTCAGGCCAGTCACTCTCCTGCAAAACTCAGCCTTTGCGTAAGATGTTAACGCTGACACAGTGCAGGAGTTGCTGCTGTTTTTCTAACACCACAGAGGACTTGGTGTCAGGAATGTCTTGCCAGATAAGAAAGTCAGAGACATGCAACAGCCCATGCATGGTCACATGCCAAGAGGAAGAGGAAGGTAACCTTGGTCTCTGCTGCACACCTACAGGAAAAGATTTCACATGTGGGCTCCCCTCTTGCAGAATCACATAATTTCTTTGGTTGGAAGAGACCTTCAAGATCATCTAGTCCAACCTTTGACCTCTTAGCTCTATCTGGGCAGTAAATCTCATTTATTCAGGCCATACTCTCACCATTCACAGCAAGGAGTTTTGCCACAATAAGTACAGCAAATCTGGGCCTTTGCCCCATTTAATTTTGCTGTAGGTGGATCAATTGCTCCATGGGGAAACCTGTGCTTGAGCCACACATCCCTCTCTTCTGTGTTGCCCAGTGCATAGACACAAATCTCAACTCCTCCAGGACTTGGGATGGTTCATCAGGATCCTACATCTTTCCCTTTCCATCCTTTGCTTGTGGTTGTGCAGCTGCTTTTGCTTCATTCACCTCTGCCCTGAGATCTGGGGTGGTGGATTTTGAAGGCTCCAGTAGATGCGATGCAGTTGGAAATTGCTACCCAGCCCTCTCCGTCCAACTGCTTGCTTTTATACTGCTTGGAAGTGCTACAAACCCTCAAGGTTCAGGGCATAAAGCAAATTCTGACCAATTTAAGACAGGAGTGATCCCCCTGGGGCATTGGTCCAGAGTTTGCTCTGTGTTGCCAATAATTTGGGGTGGGAATTGGAAGGATTAGGAAATGTGCACTATGCCACCGCTGGATTGCTGATTTTGCTACAAGCAAATGGCTGATTGTGGCGTGTGATGAGTTGAGATGGAGAGCTAACAATTGGCAATTTAAACAGCCTTAGTGTTCCCTTGAGTTATTTTTGCTGTCATAGAGTGTTCTTTTTAATTAGGATTTTTTTAAATACAGTTACTGTAGAGTATTTTACAGTGTGTGACAAAACTGTAACAGAATAATATAATGATGTTAGAGACTATGAATTGACATTAAATATTATACAGACATCGCTCTGGCTTGTCTTTCCTTTAAATACCAAACCATTAGAGCTGTCCCATTATCTTGTGTTTATTTTTCCATGTCCTGTACATCTGGCGTAAAATGACACAGATTTTATTTTCCAAGTGTGTCTAAGGGAATTGTGCCAAATACACATTTTTATTGCTCAACTGCAAAAGGAGCGGAAGAATCCTAAAATCCAATAACAATATTGTCAGTCCTGGGAAACTCAAAACAATGAATTTTCTCAGTTCTCTCTTCCACTTCTGTCCTCAGTTTAGGAGTAACAAAAATTAACAGAATAGGCACTTTTTCCATATGCTTTCAGGTTTTAGAGTACAAATTTCCACAGTTTTCTACATGACAAGGAGGTCTAGAGCCTCCCACACACACCGGCACTCACACCAGCACCTTTTTGAAATGAAGGCTGCATTTTTAATACCAAATGTCAAAAACATTATTTGACGTGTTTTGGTTCATGTGAGGTGGCAATGCTTCAGCTGGTCCTTTGGTGGAAGCCAAGTGGATGGATGTCTGCTGCTGACTTTAATAGGAGAGGAATCAGGACTGTTTGTCAGAACCATTTCTTAAAAGGGAAACTTACGACTTCTTGAAAAGGCGGATATGAAAAGCACAAACTTGCTCTATTCTTGCCAAGAACTGTGCACATTATGTCACTGTATTTATTTAAATCTGGTTTCCATTATGTAGGTTCTCTGCTTTTTCCCCACACACCCCATCTGATTTTCAGGCACTCAGACAGGGCTGGGCTGCAAACCCTGCAGGGAAAAGCTGAAATGCCTGTAAAAAAAAGATATGATTTAAGGTAATAAATGCACTTATATATTTGGATATTATTGATATGCAGTTGTCAGTTACTGATATAAGGAGCCCTTCAAAACAGCTAATTACAGAATCACAGAATCATTAAGGTTGGAAAAGACCTCAAAGATCATCAGCTCTGACCATCTACTCAACATTGTCATGACCGCTAAACCACGTCCTGCGGTGCCTCATCTTAGTTTTGCAAGGCTCCTTTTTTTAATGGAATTACACAATCATTACTTTTTTAGGAGTTTCTCCTGCTTGTGCACCTGGAGGCAGGAGATTAGACCCTTACTGTAGCTCTGAAAATGCCTCAAGTATTTTCCTGCTCCCTCAGGATGGACACAGAGACACGGTCCTGACTTGTTTATAGGGCGAATAGTTAGAATCATAGAATCATTTAGGTGGGAAAGGACTTTAAGATCATCAAGTCCAACCATTAACTGCTAGTCCTTCTTACTAGTCCTTCTTACTCCCCAATAAAAAGGGGTAATTTCAAAGTGTGGTTGATTCCAGCATGGAGAGTAGCCAATATGAGACTTAAGAAGTCATTTGCAAGTGTGTCAAATGTGAAACATGCATCCAATGTGAAATAAAAAAATGTTGGAAATGGAGCAAGCATCTGCTGTTTAAGGGGCTAAGCCTCATTTTATGTCCAGCACCATCACAAACATGAGATGATTTTTATTTTGTTCTGCTAGGCATCTGAATTCCACCCATGCCACCTACTGAAAGTCCAATTTTGTCTCCATTTCATGTAGTTCTGGGCTTTCCTTGGGAGATCCTGCCAAACGGTGTTGAAATCACTTGGGATATGCAAACAGCCCCTTCTTATATACAAAACTGGACGACATTCTAAAGAAAATGGTTTATCCACTACTGAGCCAGCCAGAAATAGTCTTCGCAATAAAAAATGAGGTGAAAACCACAGTGAAATGCAGCGTTTTCTAACAAAATGTTGATGTGAACGTTGTTGGGGTGCTTTGTGAACTCCCACCTCTGATACGCTGCTCTTTCAGAGAGCCCTTGTGAGTGGAAAAGCTAGGGGGAAAAAAAAAAAAGGCAAAAACCACACTCTGCTGCCAAGACCAGGTGGGCTCTGAATGACTGAAATAATTTTGGTTTATGTGGTTCAGTGGGACACCTGATGGGGTAATTAATGGGGTTTATAATCATGTTAGAGAGCTCTCCCAAAAAGGACAGTGGCTTCTGGATTGTCTTAGAAAAGTGAGGAAGCTTAATAAAACCTTATTTTATTCGTTTTTGACCAAAAGCTGGTCGAAATGGGCCACCATGACACTCCCCCTCCCCTACTCAGCAGCCTCCGGCTAGGGGCGGAATGCATGGCGTCCGACACTGGCGCCTACACCTCCCAGGATGCCCCGCGAGCGGCCCCACTCCCCTTGGGCCCCGCTCCCGCTGTGAGGTCAAGAGCCCGCCTCCCGCGCAGGCGTAGAGGGAGAGTGACGCCGGGAGGAGGAGGCGGTGGCCATGGCGCTGAACGCGAACCATTCGGAGGGTGGCGGCGTCATCGTTAACAACCACGAGAAGTAAGGTGCCATCCCCTTCTAACCACCCTCCCCACCCTCCGGCCGCAGGTGCCGATGAATCGCGAAAAGGGGCCGTCCCTCTGCCCCCGCTTCCTTCCCCCTCAGGAGGGCGGCTATGTGGGGAAGGGTGCTGAGGGGCCTGATAGA
>JANHFX010014878.1:0-24299 GCA_027560015.1 Chloroceryle amazona | reverse complement strand
ACTTGCTCTATTAGTAACACTTGCTCTATTAGTAACACTTGCTCTATTAGTAACACTTGCTCTATTAGTAACACTTGCTCTATTAGTAACACTTGACAGCCAGCAATATGTGGTGTTTTCATTTGATTGTAAAAGTTTCTCTGTGTCACCTAATCTGTAACTTCTCTTCCTGTGACAGCTGAAGCGAAGGCTGCTGAAGCTGCTGCCAGTGCTTACTACAGCCCAGTCAACCCACATAATGTCTATATGCCCACGGTAAGTTCTGCAGCATTCTGAGTTTGCTCTGTGAGCCTGAGCCCAAGTGTGTATTTCGCAGTTCTTTTTCTCAGTGACACAGCAAAGTTTGAAAGGTATTGTGCTGGGGTAGTTTTTTGCTGGTTGTTTTTGGTTGGTTGGTTTGATTGTTTTTTTTAATTTCTTAGCCATGAATTGATGTTCTCTTGTTGCCTTTATTTCAGGACCAGCCACCCCCTCCTCCATACTTCCCACCAGAGGACAAGAAAAAACAATAAGCTAACACAGACCTTCTCCACAACTCATTGCTTTCTTAATTCCCATTTTGGCAGAATCCTGGGGCATGGTCCATAGCACTGAGTAGAGCCTTCCCCTGAGGCATGTAGCTTGCAGGTACTTTGGTGGTAGATCTGTGCAGAGCAAGGGGAGAGATGCCAGCAGCCTGGGTTATCATAGAGCCCTGAAGGTTTACTGCCCCACTGCAGTGTTCCCTTCTCCCTGTGCTTGGCACTGCTACAACTGCAGGGTCTCTTTATCTGTGATTCATTTCCCTTATATCTTGTTTCTTTTGATAACCAACTGCTCCCAGCTGACACTCATAACATGGAAACAACACACTTGGGGGGTGGGGGTGTCTTGAATTTACTGTAGTGCACAGCCAAGAATATCTCTGGTCACAGGGGTGTCTCTGGGTATTCCTCTCAACCCTGAGTATCTCATCCAGCTTTTCCCTCTGCTACTGAAAGGGCTTCAAAGGGAACCTTTGAGATCTCAAAGAAAAATAGGCATCTATTACAATTTTTACCGTTTTTTTTTTTTTTCTTCTTCTCTCAGAGTCATTCCTTACAATTGTAGCGAATAATCTGGTAGCCCTCCAAATTTTCCTGCTGTGCATGATTATGCTGGCCAGCTCTTTGGAAAACACACTATTCTTTACAGGGTTGATGAGCAGCATCTAACTAGTTATGGATCATGTAGGAACACTAGTTTTCTGTTGGTTTTTTTCTTTTTTTTTTTTTCCCCAGTTACATGTGTGGACCTGAGTAAACACTGAATATTCTTTTTATAGTCTATAATGCACTTCTGGATTTTTTTTCTTCGCTGTAACACAAGTTACACTTTTTGGCCAGTGAAGCATGTTACCGCTGTGATTTAACTGATGAATTAATAGCTAATGGGAAGAAAATAGTCGCTTTACTTCTGCCATGGAAGTACTTGAGAGAATATGCAAAATGTTGGAATACACTGTTGGTACAACTGAGCTGCTCATTTGAATGTTGTTGAATTCTGTTGGTGTTCCTGGATCAGCTGTGAATTTACTTCCTGGTAACTTGAATGTGGATTCGAGCGTTTTACTTCCATAGCACCGAGTCATTGATTTCATTAGCAACGACTCAAGTATGCAGAAACTCTGCAGGACTGAGCAGAATCCAGGCTATAAAACTTTGCATTGTACAAAGCTTTGCACAGATGGGACCTCACTGACTTCTGAGAGCTGAGGGAGAGAAAATCCTACCCAGCAAGTGTGAAGAAGGATCGTGTGTTAGGGAACTGCTGAGACTTGCTGCATGCAGCCTGCTTGGAGAGAAAAAGAGGTCCACCTCTTGTTTTCTTTTTGTTTGAGTCAAGCTGATTAATCAAATTGCTACTGTCTGTGCACTGACTTTTCTAGAATTGCTACTGCAGTGATGTAAAGAAATGGTTATTTTAAAAAATATATATTTATTTTGAAAATGTTTGATTAATATATTAATGTGAAATGACTTTTGAATGCAGATTTGTTTTGCCAAGACTGAAGTAAAGAGAAACTAGCTCAAAACTTGCAGTGTTAGTGCATTTATGGCGGTGGTGGGCAAACCTGGTGGTGACTTAGTAGGTTTGGATGGAGAGATGGGAAATTAAACAGCAAAACCACTTGGATTTTATTCTTGGTTATTCATTGGTGATAGTCACTTGATTTCTATTGACTGACTTTGGGAAGTGAAAATAAGATGTTAAAATATTTTAACAAATGCCTATTTCACAATTCCAGCTGTAAACTGGTGAGGTGCCTGTGTAACACTACCCAGATGTGTTACCCAGAGGGTTTTTCCAGACCAATTGTCCTTGCAAAACTTGCAGCCTGTTGCTAGAAGAAGTAGTTGGGCTGTTGCTTCTAAAATACATCTCTAATTAGAAGCAATCCATAATTTTATCTATTTTCATTTTTTAAAGTGTGCTGAACTGCCTGGGGAATTCTGAACTCTCTAAGGTGATGTGGTCCACCTGATAACTCCACCTGGAGAAGTGGAGTGAAGTGCTGCTCCCGGGTGTTCTCCAGCAGCAGCACCAGAGCTGTTTCTCCTGATGTTTGAGCAGAACTAGGCCTGTCAGTGTAGTGTGGCAGGGCACGAGAGGAGGTGCTCTACATGGGGACTGGTCCTGTGCTTACTGGGGTCAGGTGAGTCCCTCTGGTTTGTACTGACATGTCAAACAGAAGATACTCAGAAGCTGCTCTACAGGTAACATTCAAACCTCGTTTGGCTTCATTCCTCTTCCCAGCTGCCACCAGCCACCTTAATTCTCTTGAATTCCCTGATCAGCTGTGGAGATCTTCCAGATTCCACTTTCCTACATCACTTTGACTTTCCCATCCTCCCACATGGATGTTTTACTGCATTTTAAGGTCTGAGCCACTTGCATTCATTTTCTTTAGCAAGAGGTGGGCAGGGAAGGAAAGGACTAAGACATAAAATTCAACAGCCCTCTAGGAACCTAATAAATTATGATTTGTGAATTAAATTACTTCAAATGAGGGTTTCCTGAATCAGATGAGTCCATGATACTGCAGAAATCTCTCAACCTCTCTGTGTTCTGCTCTGGTTTGAAATGGCTCCCTCCCAGTTGCCCTCTACTCTGAGACAGTTCATCCTAGAAAACAGTTTGCACTGTTTCCAGGTCTGTTGCTCAGCACTGCTCATGGGGCAGCTCCTGTCAACAACTGGCACAAACCCCCAGGCTTTTTTTTTTTTA
Source organism: Chloroceryle amazona (assembly GCA_027560015.1). NCBI lineage: Eukaryota > Metazoa > Chordata > Aves > Coraciiformes > Cerylidae > Chloroceryle > Chloroceryle amazona. The sequence continues at coordinate 21,053 of JANHFX010014878.1, read as the reverse complement.
AATCTTTCTTCAACTAAGTGTGCTTGAGAGAAAAAACATTTAGATGGCTGCCCTGAGGAGAGCTTGGCTCCCTAGTTCAAGCTGAGTCTTCTCTGCTAGTGTGGTCAAGTGGTAAGATCCACAGAGAGGCCGTGAGGTTTGCTGCCTGGAAAAAGGAAAATATGTTGAGAGGATGAGTCAGGCTGGAATAAATGAAATACTCTCCTAAACATGTGTACTGGGGAGTTAAATCAGCTGCTTTTGAGGTGTGGGCTTTTTGCAATGGTTTGTTGGTGAATGTCCCCATTCCTCCAGACTAGAGCTTGACATTGTCTATGAGTAGGTTAGAATAGAATCATAGAATTGTTTTGGTTGGAAAAGACCTTTAAGGTCAAGTCCAACTGTTAACCCAGCACTGCCAGGTCACCACTAAACCATGCCTCTCGCTGCCACATCTCCACGTGGGTCTTTGAAACCCTTTCAGGGCAGGGGCTTCCACCACTGCCCTGGGCAGCCTGGGCCAGGCCTTGACAACCCTTACAGGGAAGAAATTTTTCCTGATGTCCTTCTTAATTACCTGGGCACACAGTGGCTTATCTTCAGCCGGCTGTTGACCAGCACCCACAGGTCCTTTTCTCCCAGGCAGTTTCCAGCTGCTCTTCCACAAGCTGGGACAGCTGCAAGGGGTTGTTGTAAGCCAAGGGCAGGACCTGGCCCTTGGCCTTGGTGAACCTCACCCCATTGTCCTCAGCTCATCTCTCCAGTCTGTCCAAGGAAGGAGCAAGCCAAAATAAAGACCTTGATTTTGGTCTTCTTGGTGAATTTGGAGAATCTCTGTTTTTGAGAACCCCTGCCTTGCTTGTTAAAACCTGATGGAAACTGGGAGCTGTGCTCTGCTTTGGAAACAGCTTAGAGAGGGTGGAAGGGTCAGCCAGTCCTGCTGCCCATGTAGAAGTTTTTAAATATTAAAGGAGGAAAGTGCAGCTGAAAGTCTGCTTCTGCTCTGGGAGTAGAGCAGGAGGAAAGGTTGTGCATTAATACATCTCCAGGTGTAGTCCCTGCTGGAATCAACTATGCAGCAGAAAGGCTGTCATGTGAAAGCTAGATTGGTACCATTAAATTCCTGTATGTGAATGGCATTGTATTACTGAAGAAAAAGAAGAGACAGAGGGAGCACTTATTCCTGGATCCAGTTAATCTTTTATCATAGACAGATTTATTTTTTTTTCTACCACCATGTGTAGTTCCATCTCCTTGATCACAGAATGCTAAGGGTTGGAAGGGAGCTCTAGAGATCATCTAGTCCAAGCCCTCTGCCAGAGCAGAACCACCTAAAGCAGGTCACACAGGAATGCATCCAGGTGGGTTTTAAATATCTCCAGAAAAGGAGACTCCACAACTCTGGGCAGCCTGTTCCAGGGCTCTGTCACTATCACTGTGAAAAAGTTTTTCCTTAAATTTCTTTGGAATCTCCTATGCTCCAGTTTGTACCCATTGCCCCTTGTCCTATCATTGGACATTGCTGAGAAGAGCCTGGTTCCATCCTCCTGACACTCACCCTTTACATATTTATAAGCATTACTGAGGTCACCCCTCAGTCTCTTCTTCTCCAAGCTAGAGACCCAGCTTCCTCAGCCTTTCCTCCTAAGGGAGATGCTCTGCTCCCTTAATCATCTTTGTGGCTCTGTGCTGGATATGATGTGACTGAGGCTCTTTGTGAAGTCTCTCACTGCACCCTGTGCCCATGTCCCCCACTCGGAATATGTGGTGACTTCTCTCCTTCACGGGACTGTGGTGTAACACAGTATTTCTAAAGTGCTTTGAGTTCTTATGAAAACAAACAAACCCTGTTACTGCAGGAACCACGGGTACCGACAAATTTCCTACCTGAAATCTTGCCGATACCCCAGGGAGCTGGCGAAGGTCTTTATCCTGGAAGGCTGGGGCATGTACATACCTGCTTAGGATTGCTTCCAGCTGAAGGAAGAGCCTGAGCCTAAGTCCTCCTCCTCCGCATCATCTGCCCATATTTCACCATGAGCATTCCAGCTTCATGAGACCTAGTGCAAAAAAACCCCATAATTAAAACAAATCATTATTTTGCATTAATGGACATAGCTCTTCCTCAAGCAGCCAGGAGTGGGGCCAGCCCTCATCAGAGAGTGGTTTGTGCTGCTGGTGTGGTCACACTGCAGGCACCTGCAGCCGTAAACAACTGCCAGTTTGGTATTAGAAGATGGGATTTGTTAAGACAGGCTGTGATCAAGAGGTGGTTTCAGGTTTAGAGATGTACAAATGAGCCCAAGTGACAAATGTGGGTTTTTTGTGGGTTGGTATGAAATGCTGGGACATTCAGGGTGGAGACCTTCTTTTTAGAAAAGGTTGAGTTTTTTTTTTCCAGTCGTACTGGGTATTACTCACCCGTCTGCTCTCCTGCGTGAGTCAGCTCAGAGAGCTGCCATCATAAGATTGAACTGGAAACCGGTATTTCAGCACCCTGCTTGCTCAAAGGCTGTCACTGTGCTGCTGAGAAAGGCCACAATAACATGTGAAGAGACCCACGTAACAGCAAGCAGGAGGGGGAACTCATACCTGCCAGCGGGGGGTTGCTGGATCTCATGCCTGGGGGTGCAAACGGACCAGGATTCACCACCTGCCATTTCCTACAGTCTCTGGATACTGGAGCAAAAGGTATCATCCTGGACTCCATGTGCTAGTTAGGTTCAGCAAATCTTGTCTTTCTAAAACTTTCCCTTGCTCAAGTTCAGTCCCTCCTTTTCCTCCTTCTCCTCCGTGTACTTTTTTCCATAAGGGCCAGGCTATGTCCCGGACACAGTCGCTGTCCCTGCAGCATGGATTGGCTGCAATAATATTGCTTGTTTTGGTGCATGTCTGGGATCTGGGGGTTGGGGAGAGTACAGCCCTGCAGCCTCCTCCCATCATCTAAGTGTATGGCTCTGCAGTGCTTGGTGAGCTCCTCTGGGGGCTTTGGCACATGTGCAGGGAGAACTGGTAGTGCAACAGACAGGGAGAGACTGTTTTGGTGCTGAAGCTGGTCAATAATTTGGCACGTGTGCTCCAGGATAGGCACGAAGGTGCCTGATGTGCACCATGGGGCATGCCTGGTACCCATGTATCGACCCCAGGTTCTTCCACCTTCACAGGCATCCATCCTTCTCTGTCCTTAGCTCATGCACATATCAGCTCACACACATACTGTAGGTCCTGCTGCTCTGACCTCAGTACCTCAAATCAGCAGATGAAATGACTTTGACTTTCATGACCTCCTTTTCCTCTCCCTGCAGTGAGAGGTGCCACAGCCCCAGCCCCGTGGTAAGGGGATGATAAATCCAGTGGCCAACACTGAATTCATTTCACTGGGAGAGGGAGGTGGATGAAATATTTGTTGCATACATATAGCACACAGCAGTGATGGAGAAAATGTTATAAAGCTGTCACAGGGTGCCCCAAGACAAACGAATGGTGTCCAGGTCAATACGTGAAGTTTGTCGCCTCCGAAAGGAAAAAGCAGACTGCTGCCAGTTGCAGAGTTTGAGCTCGGATGGGGTCCAGGCAGGTCAGCCCTGTGCTCTGGGTCCTTGGGGAAGGGGGGTCAGGCTGGGCAGGTCATGTTGTGCTTTCCCCTTTGTGACCCAGACAGCTGCCTGGGGAGCTGGACGAGCTCCAAGCTCATCACTTGGCATTGCAGTGATGTTTCCTCCAGAGGGGATGGGGCTGGCTGGTGAAGCTTTCCCCGGGGTGATCAGGGTGTTGACTGCCTTGTGGACAGTGTGGCTGGAGTCATTCTCACAGCCCTCGCCATGGAGCCTGCAGGTCTTGTGCTAAACCCATGCTCCCGCCCAGGACTTCCAGGGGAAATGCAGCTTTCACAACCACCCTGCCTCACGTGGGTGGCTGGAAGTCCCCTTTGCTCTTCCCAGAAGGACGAGGTTTGCCTTGATGTCCTCCTAAGATGACCCAGCTGTGATGGGGGATGCTGTGTGTTCCCCTACTTCTTCCCAGGTACCATTGCTTTTCTGTGAGGTGTTCTCAATGGGCTTGGGACAACATGTGGAGGGAAAGATGTGAGGTTAGGGCAGAAATAACTAGAAGGCCCCAGAGCAGACAATGAAGGAAAACAAGAAACATGCCTCCTGCCTAGAAAATTGCTGGTCCCAGTGCACACAGCACCCAGAGGTCACTGTGGTGATGGCCTGTCAGGGCAGACTGGAAAAATAGGATCAGGAGTGTCCCCATTCTCATTTTGAAACCACCTTCCTCTCCTCCACACTGTGCTTTCACTGTCTGCTTGCCAAACTCCGGCAGGCGCAGCCAGGTTTTGCAGAGTCATTGGACCCCGTGTTTAAAAGGAGAAGTGAGGGAGGGACATGTTGAAATCAATTTTTTGACTATTTGCCCATTTCCAGCTGAGAGATTGAGATAAGGGTGAGGGCAGGCTGTGGCTTCAGGATTATCAAGCCAAGAGGTAAGGAGATAAACTACTATTAATGCTTGTGGAGGGTCCTCTCATACCTTTCAAGAGGAGTTGATATCCTTTAAAGAGGCTGATAAGGCTTGTTCTTTGGATATTGTTTTCTTGCCAGCACCTATAACCTTGTGCACGAGTGAACTATGGACTTTATACCAGGAACAGACTGTAACCCTCCCAGGAGTAGAGCTCTGTAGCCTGGAAGGAACAGCGTTTTCCTTTAGGATGAGTTGTTTTTAAAATAAATGGAGGAGTTCACTCAATATCGTGCATATACATGTTATGTGCCCCTGGATAGTTATGCTGGGGGGGCAGAGTGATTTCATTTGGATGGGGGGGCTGTTTTGGAGAATGCTGACCCATTCTCTTTGGTAAACAAAGTCCTTTGACAGCACCTGACCTGGGGTATCTGGGATGTTTTGGTAGCTGTCTGCAGGCTTGAGGCATGGAGTTTATTGGGATTGTTTCTGATAATTCTGGAGCTGCTTTTAGGGCTTTTCTTATTGTTTCCTGGACAATGAGTAATCAGAGTGCAAATATGATGAGATACGTGAGCTCGGTGATTTTTGTCATCGCCAGTATTCTGTGGGGCAGGTGGCTGCTGGTAAAACCCAGGCGGAAAAAAAAAAGGGGATATTTGCTGCTATTGAAACACAATCACCCAATAGCTCTCCCTTGGCACATGCAGAGGCTCAAAAACCACAAGAGCCCTGCAAAGAGACCTTCCATAAGGACTGTGCTGGCCTCTGGCAGAGGACATGTGCGGCCCACCCAGCCAGGCTGTGCCTGGGTGTTTCCAGCAGGATGTTGCAAACTGTCCCTGAGCCAGTGACAAGATGGGTTACTTGTGGGGAAAATGCTTTTTAGCAGACACTTGAACACTGAAGCTGAACTTTTCCTTTCCAAAATCTGGAAAAAAAAATAAAATAAAATTGATTGCCTGGTACTTAGCAATATGTAGGATCACAGTGGATTGAATTTGTCCAGTGTTACAAGGAGAATGGAGGTGGATTTGAGGATTAACTAAACTCTTACCAGTTGTCCTCTCTGTGCTGGTTGAGGTAAGAGACATTACTTTGCCCCCTGTTATTTTTTGTTGGCAAGACACTGTAGCAGGTGTGAGCAGCTCAAGGATCTGTGTCTGCATCCTGCCTTTATCTCTGTGGTTGCTCTTTGCTAGGCCAGATTTTGTTTTTGCAATCAAAGCTAAAAGCAAAGGCGACAGCAATCATTTTCAGATGCCATTGTGCACTTTACATCTCTACCTCCCACTGACAGCATTTTCCAGTGGAACATGGCACTGATATATCCCAGATCAATAAACAGCATTTGCGTGTGTCAAGGGAGAGGGATGCAGAGCAGAAATCAGCTCCTCTGCCATGCCCTCCTCCATCAGCAAGGGAGGAGATGCTTTTAAACTCTAACCAGCCTAACATTTGCTTGACCTTGGGCAAAAAGTCAAGGCTGAGGCTGGTAGGGCTGGGCAAGCACCTCTGAGCATCTCTGACAGCAAAGGGGGCGGGCACCCACATCAGGTACAGGGTGATGAGGCATCTCCACCACCAAACTGGGGAATGCAAGGGAAGTGATGCTCAAACCCAGTTCCTCAGGGCTACTGTGCTGGTTCCAGGAGACAGAAAAGACCTCTCCTGACCTGGGAGAGAGCAGAAAGACCAGATTTTTTTTCAGACCTCAGTGGATGAGGCTGAATGATTGCTATGAGATCAGGGAGAGATTTCAGTTTTTCAGTGTCTCACTGTATCTCTGGATTTTTATTATGTGGGTTTGCTTGGCAGCCCCCTGACCCTGGCAGCTCACGGTGCCTGTGCTGGACAGCCCCTCATGACCCCAGTCCCATGCTGGCTGACTTGCATAAAGTGAACCTGATGCCCACATCGACTCACTGCCAAGACTGGCAGTTCTTTTTCCATCTCCTGGTCCCCCAACTTCAGGGAAACCCTTTTGCCTATATATACTGCTCTTTCAGGGTAAAGGGAAGCCGTGTCTCTTCTACAATAGCTAGAACAGCACAACCTGCCTTAAGTAAAGGACTGGATGATTGCAAGGATGAAAGGGGCTGGCTGCCTGCCTCCTCCATCCTCTCACAGGGCTGCTGCTGCCAGCCTCCTCCTGCAGCTCTTGGCAGCACTGGTTTGAGCCGGTATGCTGTGGAGTACCTCCATGCTATTGGAGTCATTGCTTCACAGTGCCTCATACAGTGTTTAAGGGGACAAACTTTCCAGTGCAGTTTCCATGGTCATGGTTTCCTGTTTGGATGAAGCAGAAATCCCTGGCAGGCTGCACAGTACCACTGAATCCCACGCTGAGCCTCTGCCCACCGCACTGCATCTGAAACATCTTGTTGGCTTCCAGGAGTGTCTGGAGGCCAGAAATAGGAAGGTTGGAAAGACAAAAACTCTCCTCAATGGAGAATGCAGCATCATCCATGGTTACAGCTCTGATTCCCAGAGCCTGTGTGTCCTCAGCAGCCACAGTAGTGACATGCAAGAACTGAGCACAGGTTGGTGTCCTTCCTCAGGCTGTGAGTCCAGCCGCTGAGCAGCAAATGCTTGTGGAGCTCAACAGCCCCTCTGAGCCCCATGCTGCTCTTAGCTGTTCCTGTTAGCCATCCAGCAGCAAAACAGCTCTTCCCTTGTCCATCACCTGTGTCTCTTCGTGATGCCCACCCAGGCTTCCCCCCTCCACCCCCCATTTGCCATCAGCACAGGCGTTTTGATAGGGATCTTTGAAGGGAGGGTGTCTCTGCCACTCTGTGATAGACAACTGCCTTGAGAGCTGCAATCAGATAAAGTGTTTACAGGAATGAAAGCTGACAGTAAAGCACAAGTTTTTAACTTCATTTCCTGCTGCTTTTTTTCTCAGTAACCAGTTCTGCCTGGACAGCCCATTCAGGAAAACAGATGCTTGCCCTTTCCCAGTGCCATCCCCATCATGTGCACTAACTGAATCAGTTCTCAGCCCAACCTTCTCTAACATACCTGGGTACCACATGGATTTCCCACCCTGCAGTTTTTGCATTGGGTTTCAAACCCTCTCTAGCCTCAGAGATGAAAATGACTTCTGCTTTCCGTGGGGTCCCCATCTGCACTTTCAGGGCACAAGGGATCCCAACCACACATCAGAGACCAGATCCTCAATGTTGCACCCACCCATCCTTCCCACCACACCCTTTCCCTGCTGGATTTTGCCTTCTCAGGACTATTTCTTTCCACTTGCTCCCAATGCCCTGCTTACAAATAATAGCAGGGACTGGATGTGGCACCTTTCTTTTGTCCCCATCCCTTCTGTTCCATGAAGTCCCCCTTGGTGAGGGACTGCCTGCACAGGACAGGGTTGGGGTTCCTGTGTCCCCATGCTGCTCTCTCAAAGGAGGTCTGCACACGTTTCCGCTTGTTAAAATGGCCATGGTGAGATAAGGTCTGTGGTTTCCTTTGAGCATGCGAGTGACGGGGAGAGGCAGCAGCCACTACCCTGCTCCGTGCTGAACCTCCCCCCAAGATGGATGCAGCCAGTGAGACCCCCATAGGGACCCGCCCTGGGGCTGAGAGCCCTGAGGTAGGTGGTCTTGACTCCAGGGACCCTGGGAATGTGTTTGGGGACAGGAAGTGTGTTAGGGGTGTGATGGCCCCAGGGAGGATGGGGGTTTGGCAGTGCCTGGTGGACCCTGGGGTACAGAGCTGGGTGCTGAGGCTGTAAAAAGGCAATGAGATAAACAGGACCAAGTCCCTGTCCCAGCTGTGATGCTTTGCAATGGTGAGCAAGGACTGGGGGTGGGGATGCAGGGGGACTGTACCTGTGCAAATGTGCACCCCAGGACTGTGTACGGGGTCATCTGCAGCTCTGTGCTGGCACCGAGGGTTGCCTCTTAGCTTGGCTAAAGCTTCCCCATTGCCTCCCAGCCTTCCTGGGCTCTGTGCTGCGAGCAGATCCCCCAGAGCCCTGCTCTCAGCCAACCCAACTGACTTCCGCTCCAGTGGCCGGACAGACGGCATCCCTGTGTCTGCCCCCATGGAGCTGGGACCTGCAGCTATGCACGCCTCTGGTGCTGCTGGGAGCATGTAGGCAGGATACCCTGTGCTGAACTCCTGGGATGATCTGTCCTGGTGATGTCACCTCCCCGGGTACTTGTCCTCCCTTCTAAGTGCCACCACCTCCAAGCTGGCGCCCCGCACCGGTGACACTGCCATAGCTAAGGGGGTGTGATGGGGAATGCTGGTGGTCATATCTGGACCTGCATTTAAGCACTGTTCCTGGATTTGAGCTGGGCTCTTGGCATGGGGATTAGCAACAGTAAACACATCCCAGTGGCTCAGCTCAGCTTTAGCTTAGCCAGTCCCATGCTCATACGGGCAAGCACAAGGCTGGGAGAGTTGAATTTAGTCCAGATGGCCAGGGGATTATGCCAGCCCTAGATCTGCCATAAGCAAATGTTAATGTTGCAGCTCAGTGTTGGTTTTGTGTTTTGTTGGTTTTGGTTTGTTTTTTTTTTTCTATTGAGGGATCCTAAGGTCATTTCAGGGCCCAAGCAGACACACAGGTAGGGCTTGTCCATCCATCTGTCCCTACCTGCCCTGGCTGATGAGGCGCTGGGTCTGTGCTCAGTGTTGCCCCTCATCACAGAAAGGGGCAAAATAGTTTCAGTTATTTCAGTTATATTTTTTTTTGGTATCACCCCTTCACACTCCCAGAGTCTCCAGAACCAGGAACCGTAACGGATGGCATAGGGACACCAGTCCCCTTCCCTCCACCTATGTCATTTGGCTCACAGGAGTGGCAAAGTCACCATCACCTGGCCTCAGCAGGAATGAGTTGCTCAGCTGCGGTGGTGGCTGAATCCAGACCATGGTTAGAGAAGCAGCTGCAGGACAGGCTCAGCCTCGGTGCTGTGGAGGGAACGGGGGTGAGGAAGGGCTGAGAGCTGGGATTTGCCAAGGAAAAAGGGTATTTTTGGCAGAGGTGGTTTGATCTCCCAGATGGACCCATGTGGAACTGGGATGAGTGGGAGGGGACATTTGAGACAAGAGAATTGTGGGGGCTATGTGGGCAGCAGGACTCCTTGGACAGCCCTTGGGCTGAGCACCACTGGAGCCAGGCTGTGCCTCATTGTGTGGCACCCTTTTAATTTAATTGCCTTTTGGAAAATAAGCACAATTGCTGGTCATCCTTTAAGTGGGGAATAGACCTTGAGCTTGGAGCAATGCACTGTTGCAGCAGTGCTCATTTTTCTTTCTTGCAAGGGGACTCCAGTCATGAATCCTGATGGCTTTTTGTCATCTCCTTGCCCACATCTGCCTCATCCAGACTGCAGCTCCTCACTGTGCTTTGGCCTCTCCCTTGGCTGGTTTGCTCTCCAGCCTGATCCTGCTGGCCCTGGCTGGACCAGTGAGTGGCTCTGTGGGGTGAGAGGTGGGTGGTAGGTTTTTAAACCCTCTTGTGGGTCATCCCAAAATGCTGTTGCCATCCATGCTACCCCCTCCTCAATCAACAGGGCTTGGGTTTGAAACCCGTATGCTTTCCCACCAACGGGTTATGGAGGAAGTGGTCCCTTGGCCCACAGGGCATCTGCAGAGTGCTACAGCATCCTTCGGGGCATCCCACCCTGATGGGATGTGAGTGATGCCACCCCGTCCTGCCCTGCCATGCCCTGCCCTGCTGTGTTTTCCTCCTAAAGCCACCCTCTACCACAAGACCTGATGGGAAACCTCTGCTTCTCTTCTCTCTCTAGATGGATCTCTCCCACCGGTTCTCCAAGAGAGAGGTAGGAGTGTGGTCCCTCCATGGTCTCCCGTGGTGGCACTGGATGGGGTAGCAGCCCTGCTGGGGCTTGGGAATATGGCTCAGCTCCTGATACTCCCCAGGGACAGGCAGTGGTGGCCAGGCAGAGCTGGATACTGGGAGGGCAGGGGCAGGGACCACTGGGGAGCTGGAAGGGTGGATAGCCCATTAATCCTGGGGGATGCAGAGTAAGTCCCTGCTGGCCTGGCCTTGTGTGAGGTGTTGGTGCCAACCCCCACAGCTGGCCCTGCTCTATGAGGAGGTCCTCTACACCATCTGGCACCGCCTGGGCAAGCCCGAGCACCACCATGTTGCTGACTCCCAGGAGCTCTACACCTACGTTCAAAAGGTGGGTCCCCATCTCCCCAGTGGGGTCCCCAAAACCTGTCCTTTGATTCATCCATCCCCCCAGTGAAAGGGGGCAGTGGGAGTCACTCGGAGTTTTAACAAACATCTTAAAATCTGTAGCAGCAGTGGGGCCGGGACAGCTTGTCCTGGGAAATGCCAGCCTTAGGGAGAAATATTTATCTTTGGCTCGGGATGGTGGGAAGATTTCAGATGGTCCCTAGCCCTTCTGCTGGGCTCTTTGCTCCTCTCCTCTCCCCTCGAGTTGCAGCTTGCTCCCCAGGGAGTGGAAGGAAACCCCTGGCTGCTCTCCAGCCACTGTTAACAGAGCAGCAGCCGTTACAGCCCGAATATCTACACAGGCTTTCGGCATGGATGCAGAGGAGCACAGCATCATCATGCAGCAGGTCAAGGAACTGGAGGTATGTAGTAAGACAATGTCTCCCCAGTATGCTGTGGCCCAGGGAGGGTCCCCCCATTGGGGTAGCACTGTGGGGCTGCAGTGTCACCTGTCTCTTGTGATCAGACTTTGGGGTACAGGGTGCCCTGGGCTGTGCTGGAGGAGTTGCATGGGAGCTGTTTGCTGGCCTGAGCTGATGGTGTGGTACTGCTTGAGCACCATTCTTCCTCACAGGGTTGGTGACCTCCTCACAAGAATAATTATTGTTTTCATTCTTCCAGAGCCCAATTTTCTGCCTGAAAGCAACAGTAAAGGAAGCCAAGGGGATTTTGGGTAAAGATGTCAGTGGTAAGTGGAGATGGGTGGGTGTCCCATCAGAAAAGGGACCTCTGCTGCTCTCAACTGGGACTTGCATGGCTCTGCCCTCGCAGGTTTCAGTGACCCATACTGCCTGCTGGGCATTGACACCAAGAGCCAGGAACTGGCCCACCTTGACCACAAGAAGCGGATGAAGGCTGTAGTCAAAGATCTCATCCCTGAAGACCAGATCCATCGCACACAAGTCATAAGCCAGACCCTAAACCCAGTGTGGGATGAGACGTTTATCCTGTAATCTGCCTGCCCTTGGCTTTACTCACTTGGGGGCTGGAAGGAATGCTCAGGGCTCTTGGGAGTGGATGGGGGGGGGGTCACCACTCACCTCAACCAGGAGCTGGGGCTGTGCTGGGGTGATTCCCACTGGGGCTTCTCAGGCTTCTGGTTTGATCCATGCAGAAGGTCCAGGGAGGTGAAAACCAAAAGTCCTTCCCTGCGAACTCTCCCACCACTTCCCCCGGGTTGTGTGGGGTTGTTTGAGGTCTCCTCTAGGGAGAAACCACCTGTCTGTAATCCCCTGCTATCCTGCTATCCCAGCTGCCAGTCCCTTGGGTGCTGCTTGAGTAACAGCATCCACTGGTGCCTTGCAGGGAGTTTGAAGACATGGAGACAGCCAGCTTCCACCTGGACATGTGGTGAGCAGCAGCACCCCCTGGCCATTGACCCTGACCCCCAGCCCTGAGTGGGGTCCTGCATCCTGGGAGGCTCCCTGGTATAGTCCTTCAACCTGCACCCTTTAAAAGTCCTCAGAAACCAGCTGGGGGCCCCTTTCCCCACCACTTTCTACTGGAGCAGTGCATAGTGCAGGATTGTGACCAGTATGAGCAGAGAGAGCCCAGGCTGGCTTTTATCCTGAGCCTTCATTTTATTTATGGAAAGAAGCCCAAAGCTTGCAGATTTTGTCTTGACAACTGGTTTCAGGGGTGGCCTCAGTCCTGACACATTTCCTCCTCCACAAGCACCTTCCCTTCTCTGCCATCATTGCAACTCCCTGAAATGTTTTGCTATCACCTGACTTTCTTCCTTTTCCTGGCGGTGGGTTTCTCTGCCCACCCTTGCAGGGACTCAGATGTGGTGGAGTCGGTGCGTCACAAGCTGGGGGAGCTGACAGATCTTCATGGGCTCAAACGGTTGGTGCTGGTGTGGCCCTAATGGCTGCTGAGGAAGGAGGGTTTCAGAAATGTTTATTTGCCTGCTGGATTTAAAAAAAAAACCCAAACCTTTGGAAGGAGGGAGAGAGGGAAGGCAGCAGGTCTGCATCACCTTTCTTCACCCTGACCACAGCTGGGTCATGGCTTTAGGAAACTGGTTCACCCCCTCCTTCATTCCTGCCTTTCAGGATCTTTAAAGATGCTCGAAAAGACAAAGGGCAGGACGATTTCCTGGGGAACGTGGTCCTGCGCCTGAAGGTGAGGACCATGGAGCAGCCTCTCCTCTGAGTGACTTCCCAGCTGCCCATAAACCCCACAGGGTCTGAGCAGGATCCCAGCCCTGCAGCAGCACCAAGCTCACCCAGAGTTCCATCTCAGAGCTGCAAACAGATGCCAGGTCCCTCAGTTTGGTGTCAGGTGCTCCAGCCAGTCCAACACACTCGCTCAGCGAAGATACATCTTTTATTTTTAATCCAATACTAGTTATCCAGTAGAGCATCCAGTGGGACCTGGTACCTGAGTGGGATCCTTTCTCCAGGAAGCCTACCTGAGGCTTCACCCTTGTCTCTGTGTGTGCAGGACCTGCACTGCTGGGATGACCAGTGGTACCAGCTGGAGCCACGGACAGAGACATACCCCAACCGGGGACAGTGTCACCTGCAATTCCTGCTGACTCACAAGAAGGTAGGAGGAGATGGGGAAGGGTGGCCCTTTCCATTGCCTTGGCAGGACAAGGCATCTGCCTGTCCCCTGGAGGGACTCAGATCTCTGCACCAGGACCAGAGGTGCCAGCACCAGGGTTTGCATATGCACCAGCTCAAGTCTCTCCTGAGCTCAATGCCAGCATATGTACCTTGCTCCTGGTGTGCCTGCACCCCTTGTCTTGGTCTCAAATGGGGCTTCAAACAGGATTCTCTGGTCCCATGCTGTTTGTACTGCCAGGTCCCTGCTCTCTCACTGTGTCCCTGCCTATTCAGACAAGTTATAGGTATTGCTTCTATGCTTTCTCTTTTCAGAGGGCCACAACGAGCAGCCGTACACAGCCGAGCTACACTGTCCATCGCCACCTCCTGCAGCAGCTGGTGTCCTATGAAATCCTTCAGCACCAGGTACCAACGGGGAGCAGCAGCCCTCCAGCTGTTGCTGCAGTATGATGTGGAGGAGGATCTTGATGACACCTACCTGTGGCTGTCAGCCTTATAAGGCACCCATTCCTCCCATGGTCCTGCAAATGCACCCCACCCTGGTGCCTCTCCTCCTCACTCAGCCCAGCTTGTTCCAGGAGATGTCACCCTCCTTTTGCATCTTTGCAGGCTGGCAGCATCGCCTGGGATGGGGAGCTGAGCAAGCACGCCAGCACCGTTCTGTACCTGCATGCCACGCAGAAGGATCTCTCTGACTTCCACCAGGTCATGGCGTGAGTACCCCATGCCTAAGGAGCCATGATGCAACATCATGGGGTGTCATGGGCCCCGATTCCTTCCCTGGGGCTTTCTGACCACAGCTGGTGTCTCCCATGAGCTCAGCATGGCTGGCATTGTGACCTGCCCCCAGCAGTGCCAGGTGACCTGGGTCCTGGCCCTGCAATCCCAACCGTAGCCATGGGTGGGGGAGCTCCATGCCAGCTCCTGGGTGCCCCCAGCCCCTGGGGACTCAGCCCAGCCTATCCCTCCTCCCTAGGCAGTGGCTGGCCTACAGCAAGCTCTACCAGAGCCTTGAATTCAACAGCAACTGCCTGCTCCACCAGATCACCAGCATTGAATACCAGTGGGTGCAGGAACGCCTGAAGCCAGAGCAGGTGAGGGGGCTTCAGCACCACACAGGGGGCAGATACTGGGGAAACTTGCCCCATGCACCCAACCCCAAATCTCTCCTCCTAGTTCCTGGGGCCATTTCACTCCCTTTGTTCCAGGAAGTGCAGGGCCTTGTGGGGTACGGGGGTGCTGGGGTGGCTGGAGGGCATTTCTGTGGGATCCAGCCATGGGGACCAAGACAACCCATGGCTCAGGGAGCCCCTTTGCCCCAGAGGCCTGTTCCTCATCTCTGCAGAGAAGTGCTTACTCCATGCACCAACACCCCCCTCCTCCATTGCTGCCATCAAGTCAACCACAACCCCTCACAAAATGTAAATATGACCCAATTCCTACTTTTACCCACAAGTTTTCCCAGAGCATCCCAGCATGCTTCTGAGACTCCAAGTTTTTCATGTATAACAATGAGGTTTAGGCACAAAGCTCAGTTCAGCCCCTCCAGGGAGAACTTCCTGGAGTCATCATGGGGTTTTCCCATTCCTGGAGCAGACTAGAAAGGAATGGGAGCCACCAGCTCCCTCTGTCACAGTGCCATGGTTCTGCTGGCATCCCTGTCTGCTGCTGAGGAGGACAATGTGTGTTTTCTCCCTTCTACCCAGAAAGCGGAGCTGGCTGAGTCCTTCCAGTCCTTGCTGATTTATGGGGTCTCCCTCATCCGGAGGTACCGCATCATTTTCCCCCTCTCTGTCCCAAGGTCCATGGAGAGGCTCCAGTCCCTGCTCCGGTGAGTTGGGCACTGGTGCCAGCTGTGCATGGGGTGTTGTGTGGCTTGACCACCAGGATGGACAAGCCTGTAAGCTTGAGCAAAAACCTGAGTGATCCCTTTCTACTGCCTTCTAAGCTGCTGTGATGCTTGTGCTGTCCTATCCCTTGTCCTGGGTTTGCCATGGGGATGTTGCTGGGAGGAGAAGGGTTGTTTGGGTAGGTTCTTTGGAGGGGAGAGGCAGTTTTTGCTGATGGGCTGATGCTGGGTTTTGCTCAAGGTTCTCGCTTTGCAGGGTCCTGGTCCAGATGTGCAAAATGAAAGCCTTCCATGAGCTGTGCACGCCAAGCCCCAACCTCACCGAGATGGTCTCCACAGCTCTAAAGGTAGTGGGACCAGAGGTCTCACCTTCCCCAGCCCCGGGGAGGTGAGATCCTGTGCTTCTTCCTTCCCATCCATCCCCTGCTCAATGCTCCTCCTGTTTCCCTGCCATCATACCAGGACTCCTCTCTTGCAGTCAGGCACAACGGAGTGGTTTCACATGAAGAAGCAGCACCTCAAGCCCATGGTGAAGGTCAGTTCCCATTGCTGTTTCTCTGACATTATAAGCAGCAATTTTCTTGGTTTGGGCCTGTGGGGTTGGGAAGACAAGACTGAGATGATACTTCTCCAGTTTTCTGATGCAGTCAAGACATTTGGGTTTCCAGCTTAAAAATACCATGAGACATGTTACCTGCAGCTGCTGAGGTGTGTTGAAGCTTAACACCTTGGTGCAATGCTCAGGAGAGCAGGAGGTGGTCCCAAGCCCAGCCATGCAAGCACAGGGTGACAGTGGATGTTACCGACAACTTCTTGGTGCTCCTAATGTGGATCTAATGATAGAGTGCCACCCCACAAGAACAAATCATAGAAATAAAGCAGATCAGAACAGAGCCCAGGTCATCTCAAAATCACTGAGCATTCAAAACAAGCTGTTCCTTCCTTTGCAGAGCATGGAGGAGAATGGCAAAGCCTTGTCCAGACTCCTCCTGGAGGTGATAGGCGATCTCCAGCAGTGCCAAAAAATCTGGAATAAATTCTTCATCAAGTAGGTTTTGGAGCATGATCACCCCTCATCAACCCTCCCTGGGCTGAAGAGCAACAGGGCACTTTGATGTCTCATTCCTTGGCCCCTGGATTCCACAAATAGTATCTGTGGACCCAGCTCTGCCTCTTAGAGCTGGACAGTCCTTGCCCTTATGTCAAGTGCATGGCCTGGGAGGGTTTGCTGGGCTGGTGCTTGCAGGCTCCTAACTCCCCATTTTTCTCTTGCAGCACCTTGAAGTTGAATCTCTTCTGTATTGCTTACCTGGAGCTGGAGAGCCTGGTGAGCAAGCTGGGGCTGCTCTGCACTGTGGAACTAGGGTCTAAAGCCAGGCTGAGGTTTTTGGCCACCCTTCAGGTTACTGGTTGTTGCAAGCCTGCAAAAGGAGCAATCCAGGGAGACTCTCCATCTTTCCCTGTGTGCCCATAAAGGCACTATCATCTGCTTACTTAACCCAGTGGATCTCCCGAAATGCCCCCCAGAAGGAAGAGGAGTCCCCTGACCTGACCCTCTCCCTGTGGCCCCAGAGAGCCCTGGCAGACCAAACCTTCCCAGCCAGACCCTCACTAACAGCTGTCCCCACTTTCCTTGCTCCCTGCCAGGTCATGGAGCACGTCCAGGAGCAGCTGCATGAGCTTGACAGCAGCATGTCCAAGCCCACAGCTGAGAGCCTTTTCCAGCTCTACATGAACCTGCAGGAGCTCTATCGGATGAAGGACTTCCTCCCAAACAGGTATCAATCCCTCAGAGAGGGGAGATGCCAAAGCTGGGGAACAAGCAGTTAGTTGTGAGGAACTCCAAATCCTTTCCCCTAATCACACACAAGGCAGAGCAGGCTGTTGGTGTCTGGTGTTGATGTGAGCATTGCCAGAAGGGTTTCAGGCTTGTCTCTGAATGGGGTTCATGAAGACCTCAACTTCCAGACAAAGGGAGGTTTCTCCTTAGCATGGTGCTATGTGCTGCCTCCGCTTCAGGGCAGTTTCTTGCATGAGAGCCAGGAGGGGTGATGGTCCCATGCCATTGCTCTACGGTTGAAGAAGCTGTTACTTTAATCCACAGGGATGGACCTCTGGCTCTGACCAATTTCCACCAGTGGTTCAAGGAAGCTGTGCCCCAGTGGCTGCAGAAGGCCTACACCATTGCACTGGAGAGGGCACAGAGAGCTGTCCAGATGGACCAGGTAACCCAGGGAGGAGAACACCTCCCTCTGTCCTTTGGGGACACTCCAGCTGCCTCCACACCTTGCCACTGTGCCTTGCTCAGAGCATTGAGGCCACCACATAGGTGCCTCTTGCAGCTCAGGAGGCATGACAGATGCATAACAAACGATGTGGTCTCCTGGACCAGCTGATCTCACCCTGGCCCCACACTGCATTTCTGTGTTCCTTCCTTTGCTGTCCCTAGCAGCCTGAGCAAACTGGTGAGCCTGTGTTTGAGCCATGCTGTGAGCATCTCCTTCACCTCTGGCCTTTAGGGAGAGAGGAGGGAGGACAGTCATGGGCTCCTTGCCCTCCTCTTCAGTGTGGTCCAACAAAGCCAGGGTGGAGTATGATGAAGGACAGCCCGAGGCAAGCTCAGTCTGCTCCATCCATCCTCATCTCCTCCATTCTCCAAAGTGACTGGGTGATGACTTTGGGTTATACGAAGCTGATGGGCCAAAGATCCCCAAAGTAAAGTAGCAGCTCTCCTGTCTGGGGTGGCTTCCTTCCATACAAGCTAAGTTTCATTTACTTTCTCTGTCCTCTCAGCTGACACCCTTTGGGGAGCACAACAAGCACAGCACATCCACTGTTGACCTGTCCACTTGCTACGCCCAGATAGTGAAGACTTGGCAGCAGCTCAATTGGCCAGACCCCGAGGAAGCCTTCATGATCATGGTGAAGCTGGTGGAGGTTTGTACACCAGGTCCTGATGGCAGATGCCATGCTCACAGGCATCAGCAGCCAGAGTTTCCTCTTCTGCTCTTGGAGACATGTCGCAATGGATGGGCCCAGTGTCACAGGCCAATGTGGCAGGGTGCCCTGGCCCTGTGATGATCCCCATGTTGCTTGTCTGAGTCCTGTTGGCTTCTCTATCCTGCAGGACATGTGCAAAATTGCCCTCATGTACTGTCGGCTCATCAAGGAGCGGGCTGAGGCTCTGTCACTGAGAGAGCAGAATGAGGGTGAAGCAGCCAACAGGGTTGGTATCCGGGCAGGGTCCACTGCTTAGGGAGAGGCAGGATTTGGCCATATTTTTGGGACAGAGAGGGAGATGAGCTGCTGGGCATGCAGCTGACATCCTGAATTTGGGTTTCATGGGGATCAATTGTCTCCCAGTGGCTGTAATCCTGAAAAATTATGAGGGAAATGGTGTAAGCAGGGGGGAGCAGGATGGGGATGGGAAGGGGGATGGGAATGAGGATGAGCATGATGATGGGGATGAAGATGGGGATGCAGCCAGAAGGGGATGCACAAGAGGGTGTGGGACACACTGAAACAGACCCACCTCCTCCAGCTCTGCATCGTGGTGAACAACATCAAGCAGCTGAGGCTGCTGATCCTGAAGCTGCCATCGCAGCTGGACTGGGCACATCTGGAGCAGAGGACAGGGGCCGTCATTGACCGGCAGCAGATCCAGCACACGCTGCACAACCAGCTCGACAGCACGGTTTCCTGCCTGGATCATGAGGTCCGGGATGTGGTGCAAGCCCTGGCCACCAAGGTGACCACCTGCTACTGACTCCTTTTGGCCCTCGCCTGGCCCAAAGTGGGGAGGCTTCGACTAAGCAGGCCTGGAGTCCATAGTGCTGCTGGGATGGAGACAAGCTGGACCCAGGCACGGGGAGGCTGATGCAGAGGGCAAAGCCCAAGTGCCTCTGTATGTTTCTCCTTGGCAGCTGGAAAAGGGCATTGCCAGACACATCCAGGAGCTCTCATCTTCTAATGGCACCCAGGAGCCTGAGGATGTAAGTACCTGGCCTGGCACCTCCTAGACCCTCTTTTTTGAACAGTTGTTAATAGCCCTTGCCCACTTGGTGGAGGCCACCTTCCCCACGTCTCCCTGCCCCATACCTGCACACAGGATGCACCCTCAATGGGGCCCAGACCTCCATACATTTTGTTTGATGCCTGTGTTGGCAGCAGGAACAGCAGGCACAGCCTGCCCACATCCTCACTGTGGGAGGGAGCTCCCTCTGGACCACCTCCTGCCCTGCTAGCTCTGACTGGCAGCATTTCACCTCTCTCCTTGCTTTGCCCTGCTGTGTACAGCCCCTCTGTGCCATCCCCAACACCCCTCTCCTCTCACTGCAGTCCATCATCCCGCTCATGAAGTTCCTGGAGTCAGAGCTGCAGTATCTCAATGAGCATCTGGTTCAGGAGAACTTCAAAAGGTAACCAGGGCCCTGGGGACTGATGGTAGAGGTCAGCAGTGTCACCAGTCCTCAGCAGGAGTCACCCTCCCAGCCCCAAGGGTTTTGGGCACATCCCACTTTGGGGCTGGCTGCTCAGCCTAGTGGGATGAGCTCCTTCCCTCTGGGGCTTTGCAAAGCCCTTTGCCCAAAGGCCAACTGCCCCCAGCCCACTGCCCTGGACCATTGCTCACACCTTCCTCCCTCACCCCTGCAGCCTCCTCACTCTCCTCTGGCATCACACCTTGGCCGTGCTGTCAGCAGCTGCGGGGCAGCAGGTCCCCTCGGCCCAGCACTACAAGAAGCTGAACTGTGCCCTGAAGGTACCGGGGTGAATGGGAAGGGTGTCCCAGACAGGGACAAGTGTTTGGATGCCAGCTAACAGCACAATTCTCCACAGAGCCTGGAGCTGTGCTTCCATGCCGAGGGCTGTGGGCTGCCGCTGGAGACCCTCCATACTGCAGCCTTCCTGGTACAGGGTGCTGGGGAGTGGGGGGCTTCCTGTGGGTGCTCTCCAGGGAGGGCAACCCTGGCTGTGGACCCATGCTTGACCTGATGTCTTCCCTGCAGTCACTGGAGACCCATCTGTCCCTCTGCTCCTCCACCAGCCGCAAACTTATCCAGAAATACTTCAGCAACAGGATCCAGCAGCAGGTAGGAGTAGGGATGGTGCCCGCAGTCCATGCCCACATCCTGCCCTTGCACACACAAGGCTGCCTGGCACAGCCTTGTCTGTGGAAACATGGGGTTTTCCCACCACCCTCCCAGTCCTGGTGCTGGTTTAGCCCCAGTGGAGGGCAGGAGGAGGTTCAATTGCATCCCAGAGGATCCCCATCACCCCACCCAGTACCCCAAAATGCCCTCTCAGCCTCTTCCAGACCCTGGGCATCCCCTCCACGGGCACCTTTATTCTTGTACCCACTGCTCAGCTGGACACCAGCTCGGAGAAGTATGGGGCTGTGACGATCAAAGCGCTGTACCGCCCTTCAGAGCAGAAACTCCGCGTGGAAGTCCTCAATGCCGTCAACCTCATCCCGCTGGACTCCAATGGTGGGTGCAGGTGGGCTGGGGAACCCCGCCACCCTGGCACACCCCTGCCCCATCCTCTGTCCCTGACCACTCCTGTGTAGGAGAGATGCTGGCAGTGCTTGGAGTAATGGGGCTGTGTCTGGATTTGCTTTTGCATCTGAGGAGGTGGGTTTGGAGAAAATGAGGGGTTGTTTGCACTAGCCCAGGGTGGTCTGGGGGATGCTGTGGGTAGGACCAGGCAGGAAATTGTGCCCACTGCCTTCAGCTTGCAACACAAGGCTTCAGCCAGGGCAGGTGGCTTTTTTTCCAGCATGCAAAACATATCTCAGAGGAAGAAAACATGCCAGAATGACAAGGGGCAGTCTCTTCCGTTGGTTGTCATTTAGGGAGCTCTCCAGGAGATGTCACTCCTCTTGCAGCCACCCATGTCCGATCGATGCGTGGGCAAGGTTCAGGATGTTCTGCACCCTTCAAGGAGCATGGGCTGGGCTGGGGGGTGG